>JBBBDQ010000754.1:455000-475000 GCA_037127315.1 Ascarosepion bandense | reverse complement strand
CTATCCACCTAGGTGTCCTTGACAAAATCCAACGGAGAATCTGTAATGAAATAGATCCCGACTTAGCATCCGCCCGTGCATTGAATACTGCTGCCATATCTGCTCGGGTTCTCCTGCTATCCACCTAGGTGTCCTTGACAAAATCCAACGGAGAATCTGTAATGAAATAGATCCCGACTTAGCATCCGCCCTTGCATTGAATACTGCTGCCATATCTGGTCGGGTGCTCCTGCTATCCACCTAGGTGTCCTTGACAAAATCCAACGGAGAATCTGTAATGTAATAGATCCCGACTTAGCATCCGCCCGTGCATTGAATACTGCTGCCATATCTGGTCGGGTGGTCTGCTATCCACCTAGGTGTCCTTGACAAAATCCAACGGAGAATCTGTAATGAAATAGATCCCGACTTAGCATCCGCCCGTGCATTGAATACTGCTGCCATATCTGGTCGGGTGCTCCTGCTATCCACCTAGGTGCCCTTGACAAAATCCAACGGAGAATCTGTAATGAAATAGATCCCGACTTAGCATCCGCCCTTGCATTGAATACTGCTGCCATATCTGGTCGGGTGCTCCTGCTATCCACCTAGGTGTCCTTGACAAAATCCAACGGAGAATCTGTAATGTAATAGATCCCGACTTAGCATCCGCCCGTGCATTGAATACTGCTGCCATATCTGGTCGGGTGGTCTGCTATCCACCTAGGTGTCCTTGACAAAATCCAACGGAGAATCTGTAATGTAATAGATCCCGACTTAGCATCCGCCCGTGCATTGAATACTGCTGCCATATCTGGTCGGGTGGTCTGCTATCCACCTAGGTGTCCTTGACAAAATCCAACGGAGAATCTGTAATGAAATAGATCCCGACTTAGCATGCGCCCGTGCATTGAATACTGCTGCCATATCTGGTCGGGTGCTCCTGCTATCCACCTAGGTGTCCTTGACAAAATCCAACGGAGAATCTGTAATGAAATAGATCCCGACTTAGCATCCGCCCGTGCATTGAATACTGCTGCCATATCTGGTCGGGTGGTCTGCTATACACCTAGGTGTCCTTGACAAAATCCAACGGAGAATCTGTAATGAAATAGATCCCGACTTAGCATGCGCCCGTGCATTGAATACTGCTGCCATATCTGGTCGGGTTCTCCTGCTATCCACCTAGGTGTCCTTGACAAAATCCAACGGAGAATCTGTAATGAAATAGATCCCGACTTAGCATGCGCCCGTGCATTGAATACTGCTGCCATATCTGGTCGGGTGCTCCTGCTATCCACCTAGGTGTCCTTGACAAAATCCAACGGAGAATCTGTAATGAAATAGATCCCGACTTAGCATGCCGCCCGTGCATTGAATACTGCTGCCATATCTGGTCGGGTGCTTCTGCTATCCACCTAGGTGTCCTTGACAAAATCCAACGGAGAATCTGTAATGAAATAGATCCCGACTTAGCATCCGCCCGTGCATTGAATACTGCTGCCATATCTGGTCGGGTTCTCCTGCTATCCACCTAGGTGTCCTTGACAAAATCCAACGGAGAATCTGTAATGAAATAGATCCCGACTTAGCATGCGCCCGTGCATTGAATACTGCTGCCATATCTGGTCGGGTGCTCCTGCTATCCACCTAGGTGTCCTTGACAAAATCCAACGGAGAATCTGTAATGAAATAGATCCCGACTTAGCATGCGCCCGTGCATTGAATACTGCTGCCATATCTGGTCGGGTGCTCCTGCTATCCACCTAGGTGTCCTTGACAAAATCCAACGGAGAATCTGTAATGAAATAGATCCCGACTTAGCATCCGCCCGTGCATTGAATACTGCTGCCATATCTGGTCGGGTTCTCCTGCTATCCACCTAGGTGTCCTTGACAAAATCCAACGGAGAATCTGTAATGTAATAGATCCCGACTTAGCATCCGCCCGTGCATTGAATACTGCTGCCATATCTGGTCGGGTTCTCCTGCTATCCACCTAGGTGTCCTTGACAAAATCCAACGGAGAATCTGTAATGAAATAGATCCCGACTTAGCATCCGCCCGTGCATTGAATACTGCTGCCATATCTGGTCGGGTGCTCCTGCTATCCACCTAGGTGTCCTTGACAAAATCCAACGGAGAATCTGTAATGAAATAGATCCTGACTTAGCATCCGCCCGTGCATTGAATACTGCTGCCATATCTGGTCGGGTTCTCCTGCTATCCACCTAGGTGTCCTTGACAAAATCCAACGGAGAATCTGTAATGAAATAGATCCCGACTTAGCATCCGCCCGTGCATTGAATACTGCTGCCATATCTGGTCGGGTTCTCCTGCTATCCACCTAGGTGTCCTTGACAAAATCCAACGGAGAATCTGTAATGAAATAGATCCCGACTTAGCATGCGCCCGTGCATTGAATACTGCTGCCATATCTGGTCGGGTGCTCCTGCTATCCACCTAGGTGTCCTTGACAAAATCCAACGGAGAATCTGTAATGAAATAGATCCCGACTTAGCATGCGCCCGTGCATTGAATACTGCTGCCATATCTGGTCGGGTGCTTCTGCTATCCACCTAGGTGTCCTTGACAAAATCCAACGGAGAATCTGTAATGAAATAGATCCCGACTTAGCATCCGCCCGTGCATTGAATACTGCTGCCATATCTGGTCGGGTTCTCCTGCTATCCACCTAGGTGTCCTTGACAAAATCCAACGGAGAATCTGTAATGAAATAGATCCCGACTTAGCATGCGCCCGTGCATTGAATACTGCTGCCATATCTGGTCGGGTGCTCCTGCTATCCACCTAGGTGTCCTTGACAAAATCCAACGGAGAATCTGTAATGAAATAGATCCCGACTTAGCATGCGCCCGTGCATTGAATACTGCTGCCATATCTGGTCGGGTGCTCCTGCTATCCACCTAGGTGTCCTTGACAAAATCCAACGGAGAATCTGTAATGAAATAGATCCCGACTTAGCATCCGCCCGTGCATTGAATACTGCTGCCATATCTGGTCGGGTTCTCCTGCTATCCACCTAGGTGTCCTTGACAAAGTCCAACGGAGAATCTGTTATGTAATAGATCCCGACTTAGCATCCGCCCGTGCATTGAATACTGCTGCCATATCTGGTCGGGTTCTCCTGCTATCCACCTAGGTGTCCTTGACAAAATCCAACGGAGAATCTGTAATGAAATAGATCCCGACTTAGCATCCGCCCGTGCATTGAATACTGCTGCCATATCTGGTCGGGTGCTCCTGCTATCCACCTAGGTGTCCTTGTCAAAATCCAACGGAGAATCTGTAATGAAATAGATCCTGACTTAGCATCCGCCCGTGCATTGAATACTGCTGCCATATCTGGTCGGGTTCTCCTGCTATCCACCTAGGTGTCCTTGACAAAATCCAACGGAGAATCTGTAATGAAATCGATCCTGACTTTGGCACCTCGGATACAGTATCTCTCTCACCCCTTCCCTGTGTCTCTTCTACAAATATTTTTACGGCTTCTGCTCCGATGAACTTAGCTCCATCAGCTTCTTTTCTCACATTTCCCGTCTGTGAAATTCTCTTGCATTTACTTGTTTCCCTGGCGGCTACAATTTCCAACAGTTTAAGTCAGTAGTCATCTCCTGTCTCACTAAATTGAATCCACTCTCTCATGCTCCTTTCTCCGTCCACACTACTGTCATCATTATTCTCATCCTTCTCTTACACACTTCCTGAAACCCCCTGTAACCAGTCACTCTTTCTCATAACTTTCCTCCTATGTAACCCCTTGCGCAACAGTAGCAGTAGATTGCCTTGCTTGGGGCGATATGATAATAAAAAAACGATAGATAGATATGAAAAGTCTGAAATAGGATAGATAGATAGATAGATAGATAGATAGATAGATAGATAGATTGTCAGTATTCTCATTCTTTTCTTACCCACTTCCTGACAACTCCCCGTAACCAGTCACTCTTTCTCATAACTTTCCTGCTATGTAACTCCCTGCGCCCAGTGGTAGTAGACTGCCTTTCTTGGGGTGATATGATTAAAAAATAGATGAGAAGCGAGCGAATTTATGTCTGTTAGGAATAGTTTGAAGGGTGATGGGTAACAATCCATCGCCTACAAGGCCGCCTAAAGGATTTTTACGCAGTCGATTATTCTGGTCAGTTCCTATACTCTCTTAATCTTTATGGATGTAATAATATCCACATTGGTTAATTTATTTTATGGTTTATCAACCCTTTTCGAGTTATTTTGGATTCTAAGAATTTTTCAGTTAAAATCCTATTATTTACTCCATGGCCAGGGGGAGAAGAGATCGATTCATACGTTTCTCACAGGTATTTGCATTTAATTTGCCCGTAATCGAATTTGGACTTTTGATTTTCCAATCCGAGTCACTATCCATTAAACCATTCGCATACCTCACATGCTATGAAACATATATAAAAGAAGGGTTGCTTTATAATGTGCGCGTGTGTGTATGTGTGCGTGCGAGTGTGATATTCGTAAATAAGAAAAATGCGCTTTTTAACCGACAAGTTCTATGGCACTGAAATTTACTCGGAAACCAGTCTATTCGGTGCCACCTCCTAAAACGCTTTGGCAATCAAAATAAATTGGTGAAAACCACCATATTCCCACTTGGTTCCCGATCGTCAATTTACTTGGCAAAGCGGTCATCTCACGGGGGTAAAAATGACCTCACAGACCAATATTACCCGTTCGCTAGAATTAATCTTTGATATTGCCTAGAGCGATTGCTGCTCGCCAATCTGGTCAGAGAAAAGCTCAGGTGTGCCAAAATATGAAATTGGACTGGTTGTTACGTTCTAACTTATGGAGAAATGACGACGTTTTTGGAATTGATGGGATACCATGCGGTATGAACATATCGATCATATTACTGGTATTACTGGCATTCACTTGTGAAATACACGGATCATGTCTCAAGTCGTTACATACAGATTTTTTATTAAATTTAAAAATCATACTGAAAATAATAACCTAACATTGTACTATCTCTGTACGAAAACAAGAAAGTGATTTCTATAAGAGAGCATGGATAATGGCTCATTAACCTTCAAGCAGAAAAATGGGATATCTAAATTTATTTATAAAAGAAACTTTGTCTGTGTCTGCATGTGTGTGTGTGTGTGTCTGTCTGTGTGTGTGTGTCCGTTACCGATAGACTCCGATACGGCTGAACCGATTTTCTTGAAAATTTACACAGTTGTACTATAAGCGTCGGCGAGTGTCCTTAGCTAGGTTATGTGTCGAGGTACCCCCGATAAATATCGAAAATCGATAATCGAAAAAATCGGGTTATAGAAGGGGTGGTCCGATTTTAATCAAATTTGATACACTCACAAAGACATGAGAAACGATATTCAGAAGTTTCAAGGTTGCAGTTCTTACAATAGTGCAGAAAATCAATGATATACTTATATGTATATAAAAGGCAAGATATTTGTGTGTGTGTCTGTTTATCTTCCTGTATGCCTGTATATTTTTTAGCCCTTTTATTTTAGTTTTTGCTTCGAGTTTGGCTCTAAGTAGGTATAATTGTAGTTCTTAGTCTCAGCCATGATACCATTTACTCAGAGGACTTATTTAGCCTTCAAAATTCAGTTTACTACGAAAAAACTTATTTAATATCGATACCAGGAAATCAAAATTTGACTTACATCCATTCATTTTTCTTTCAGTCTACGGTTTCGGTTTAACTGGAAACAACTATTGCTTTTTAGTGTTTCGTGCCAACGTCCAAAGAGTCTGACCTCCAGGACCATGGATTAGTTTTAAAGCTTTCATTACACCTGAGCGTTGTGCGTTGTGGTACAGTGAATATCGACTCGGAACGAGATGCCGGGGAGCCGAGTTCGAATTCAAGTTGAATCCATTGTATTCACTTACGCCCAAATACCCTTGGGAAAGGTATAAATCCGTCTCTTCCTTCCAGTTATGGGTTAAATAGCAGGACAGATTGGGTTCTATAGCAATGGCAACCTACTGCGGGATAATCTTCTGCCCAGTCAGTCATGTCTCTTTCGAGACATGATCGCCCAAGCGTGTATCACGTATGGTACTTAACTGACTGACTGACACCTGAGCAACGCCGGGCTATACTACTAGTGCAAAATAACATTCGGTAGATTTAATGAAACTGAAATGATTATTAATATTTGTTATACACGCATAATAAAAAAATTACACTAAAACTTAGTTTTTTTTTATGTCGGGACGTGCGTATATGCCTATATGTGTTCGTGTTATGTTCATACTCAAACGACAAGATCTACAATGCTGTAAAAACCTTCTTGAGTTAGTTTAATCTTCACTCAATGGGCATCGGGACAGGATCAAATATTTATTAACTCTTCTTCATATTTCTGTTGGTAATGGTAACATTAATTGTATTTACATTATTCGGGATATTGTCCTCTTCTTTGTTGCCATTTGTGCAATGTTTCGGCCGTTATAAGCTCCGGCCTTCTTCAGACAGATAATTACCAGAAGAGGATCTAGGCAAGGAATGAAGATCATATACCCTAGTGACTGTAATAAAGGGTTCGGATCAAACTAGCACCTGAAGAAGGCCGGAGTGTACAACGGCCGAAACGTCATACAAACGGCAGCAAATATCAGAACAATGTAAATGTTGTAAATACTCCCTCATATCAGAAATATAGAAAAGTAGCATTAACTAATTAATAATAATAATGAAATAATGCATTTATCTACCTGTGCTGACAGATGAAATAATCAGACTTGTTTTCATTTTTTTTTTTTTTGGTTAATATAATTTCAAAGAAAATAGGTTACTCTTGCTAATAATTATTAAGTGATGTTGTATCTGTTATTTAGTATAATACGTTGTTTGTTAATATAAACTGCCAGTCCACTTATAGTGGGTTATTCGTTATAGTGAAGTGTATTTGTGTGTTGAAACAGATGAACTTAATTTGGCCATGTTAGTCGATAGCCCTCTAGAGGGTTATAAAATATGGAAATCAAATTGTGTAGAGAAACAACATATATATATATATATATATATATATATATATATAGTATATCGAGGCAGCAAGTAATTTTCTAAGCATATGCTGTTAAATATAAGAGACAATGAATGTCTATTATGTTTAAACATGAGCCGTTCTAAACGTCGTATTTTTGCTTTAATTTCATTTGAAAATAAAGACAAAAATTCTCCAACATTTGGATAATTATTTATTGATTTTCTTCTAAGCTTTCAGCTCACATGAGCCATCTTCAGAGAGGTTGTTTAAACGGAAATATTATAACATCCACCATCACCGACGATTTTATTTTGTGTTGACATAAAACTCCGCTTGGCAACGGCAATAGTTACCAAAAATAATAAACGCAGTTCTTAAATTTGCGATGCAGTTTTATGACGTCACACCGCGCGAAATGACAACAAAACCATGTAATCAAATGCAATGTAATATGTTATTTCCGACTTTAAAGTTGATTTTATTGAGTGGTGGTTGTTTAGATTTGATGTACATGGCCTCCAATATCTGCAGGTTCCTCTTACTGTGTATATGAGTAAGGATCACCGTATTGTTGACCAAAATCTGTCTGATATTACCTACATGTTTATGTCTTTCAGAGAAATGTTGTTTAATAGTACACTGATCAGAAAGATGACATGTAAGTCTCCGGGAGAGCGTGGTTGTAGTAAAACCAATATATGTACTAGGTTTTTTATTAGTATCAGAGATTATATATATATATATATATCAATTATGGTTTATTACAAATAAATTAAAAGTTAAAAATGTTCATAGCAGTAATTGCCGAAAGGTTTCTGCGTGTGTATGTATGTATGTGCGTTTGTTTTTAAGAGTGTCTTTGAAGTCTCCGCTCGGTCCTTCGGGTACCTTTCAGTTAGTAAGTGGATCAGTGAACAGTGAAGAAGAAGCTGAAAGAGAAAAGAGAATTAACGTAATAAAATCGCTTGACATTTGCCAAAGGACATGTTAATTATGCTCGTATTTTCTCAACTGTTGATGGTTTCTTGTGTTGTTCTTTTACTTCGTTTTCGGGGCCCCGAACAAGTCATTTGGGAAGTCACACCAGGATTAAATTCTGGGCTTCCCATTGTACGATAAACAAAATTCACGCCGGCTCGCGAAAAGGGTCAGTATAGGGAATTTGATATTTATTTATTTTTGGTGTTCCACCGGAACTTCTGCGTGGAGCCCAGATGCTCAAAGACCAGTTTGGTCATTTGCTATCTGGACGTCTGAGGGCAAACATCCGGTCCCTCGCTTGCTCGGTATCCCCACACACTCGATTCAAAGAAGGATGTTTCTCGATAATAATTGCAGTCTTTATTTGCGGGCAAAATCTTTTAATTATTGATCTCAGTAAGAACAACTTTGGCGTCATGCATGACATTCATGTGAAAATCTCCATCTTACTAGGTTGTTTAAGTATGCGCCCGACGGCGGTAACTCGTACGACGCTAACAGACAGACATTTTAATTTTGTTATTTTAAAAAATGTATTTTGACTTATTCTTGGAATAACATTCTTCTCCCAAGTAACTGCTGCATTTGATGAATGAACTCCCGAGAGAATTCTTTCCGATCGCTACAAGCTAAACCTCTTCACGTGTAGAGTCACCTGCTATCTATCCTCCATATACACGTAATAAGCACCACTTTCTCCCGCTACTGCACGCACTTGTAAGAATTTCATTTTGCAGCACACTAACTCGAGTGTCTCTTGTTCTTTGGGTGAAAAATATTTAAAGAATAAAATATTTTCTAGTGTATCAAATTCTTTTTCAATTTCTTCCTTCAACCAGAATGTATTCTTCATAAGGATAGTTCAATTTTAATAGATAAGAATTTCTACCACATTTTTGAGACATTGTGGATAATTTTACAAAGGCAGCTTTAATGAAATTATCGCTGAAATAAGCGAGACATCTTTCAGATAATTGAATTAGCCTATCTTTTCACAAACAAACTATATATATATATTAAGAAACATGAGATGAGTTACTGCCTCATTTATTGCGAATATCACGTGATAGCATGAATTGAAATATCAGTGGGACCTCATAACTACTGAAGTCTAGCTATTTTGTTAATAAAGAAATTCTACTATCTAGTGGATCAAGGTCAGTATTTAATATGTTTAGGATAAATTGACAAATATGTTAAACAACTCTAAAATGTTGCAGAAAACGTCATATAATTTTTAATCATTTCACCCCAAGCAAGGCAGAAATGCTATTGTTGTGCAGGGGGTTAAAATGAGAAGAAAAAAAAAGGTACAGGGAATATCAAATAAAAGATAAGAGAAACAAAGGAATCAAGGAGAAATCTTCCTCTGTAGTTCCTATATTTAAAAAAAACTGGAGAACCCTCTGACCCTGCAAATTACTGCCCTATCAGCCTTCTTCCGATCTTTGGCAAAGTGTTCGAAGCCATTATCAACGCCGAGGTGGTTCAACATCTCACTGCCCACAGGCTCCTCTCGGACAAGCAGTATGGTTTCCGCTTCACCAGGTCTACTGTTGATATGCTAACGACCATCACCGAGTACATATACCAGGCACTCGACAGGAATGGCGAAGCCCGAACCGTTGCATTGGATATATCTAAGGGGTTCGACAGAGTCTGGCATGCTGGCCTTCTATGTAAACTGCGGAGCTATGGTATAACTGGACATTTGTTTCAACTAATCCAGTCATTCCACTTTAACTGCACAATGAAGGTGGTATTAAACGGACATGCCTCCCAGAACTACCATACAAACGCAGGTGTCCCCCAAGGCTCCATCCTAGGTCCTAAACTCTTGCTGATATACATTAATGATCTCCCTGATTCCATAAGAGCCCAAATAGGTTTGTACGCCAATGACACAACAGTTTACTCTCGCCTCCTACAAAAATCTGGTGTAGGCGTCAAAGCTAACCTCGCAGCCGAGATTGAAAAAACCTTGAATCCATATTGGACTGGGGTAAGAAATGGTTGGTAAATTTTAATGCTTCTAAAACGAAGCTACTCTCAATTAACCATCATCGACAATCTCACCTACCTCCCATTAGCATGGACCAGGCTTGCCTCCCAGAGAGTAAAACACTACGCCTCCTTGATCTCACATTTTCAGCGAACCTCAAATGGAATGACTATATCGAATCCATTGCTAAATCCGCTGCTATAAAAGTCGGTTCTCTGTGTAGGGCCCGGAAGTTTTTTCCGTCTAAATCTATCCTGCACATATATAAATCTACCATCCGCCCATGCATTGAATACTGCTGCCATATCTGGTCGGGTGCCCCTGCTATTCTCCTCGGGCTTCTTGACAAGGTAGAGCGGAGGGTCTGTAATATGATAGATACCGACTTGGCCGACCGTCTGCAGTCTCTCTCCCACCGGGGCGACGTGGCTTCCCTGTGTCTCTTCTATAAATACTTTCACGGCTTCTGCTCCGATGAACTTAGATCACTGGTGCCACTAAATACGAATTTGCACGAGATACTAGATTAGCAACTAGATCCCACCCTTTTACAGTGAAACCGATAAAATGCAACCGCAATTTCTACTCCAACAGTTTCTTTCCTCGCACTTCCCGACTGTGGAATTCTCTTCCACACGATTGCTTCCCCGACTGCTACAATCTCCAGGAGTTTAAATGTAAGGTCAATAGACACCTCCTAACACGCTAACCTGCTCCCATTCTATCAAACACTCTTCCCATCTGCCCAACCCTCATCCTCGGTATCTTTACTCATCTGTCACCTTCCTTCTGACATCCCCTATGTCTAACCACTCCTTCTCTTTACCTTCCCCCATGTAGCCCGATGCGCAATAGTGGCAGTGGAATGCCTTGCTTGGGGTGAGATGATTAAAAAAAAAATTTGATTCTGGGCTTCCCATTGGCCGATAAATAAAATTCACGTAGGCTCCCGAACCGGAAGTTAGTATTTAATTAATTTTTAGTTTTCAACCGGAACATCTGCGTCAATCCGGCTGCGCACAGACGACATTCGGTCATTTACTTTTTGGTTGTGAGAGTGCAAACATCCGGCCCCACGCTTTTGCTCGGTCGGTATCACCACAAATAACTGCAAAACTCTTTGGCACGGAGTCTAGTCTTCTTGGTAAAACGGCTTTCGAAATTCAGCCGAAGTGCGTCGCTTATGTCCCTGGCCGAATTCAGAGTACGCCCTGCCCCGTGATATCGACATCTCCAATGTAACGCTCGGAACCTTGACAAATCTTGTCTTTCTGCAGTTCAGCTCCCATTTTCACAGCTTTGTTGAACATCTTGTTTAATCTATGCCTAACTACCTAACTCCGGTATCAATCGTTTGTCACACGTTCCAGAGCCAGTCTATCGATGTTTATCTTTAGGAAACCTTCCCCCAGCCACTTTTCTCTAGAAACTATCCTCCAGAGCCTTCGTCGTTTTAGTCTTATCTTATAGCCGTTGGCTATATTAACCTTTCCCACTAACCTATTTCCAATAACCACCCCAGCTAATTCCCGCTACATTAACCTAATTAGCTGTTGCCGGAAATCAAATGGTGAACGGCAGCTAAAATATTGATTTTCAAATACTTAGCGATCTCTTCCGTCAAAATGTTCGATTTATTCTCATTGATGGCAAGCAGAGCCTCAAAATGTCGCCTGTTTGTTAAAAAAAAGAACCTCCGAACAGCCGGAGAAGAATCCAAATGAATATTTTGCTAGAGTTTGTTTTTTGTTTATTTGTTTTAGTTTTTTTATAATCATATCGCCCCAAGCAAGGTATTGTTATTGCCAGTTGTGTGGTAAGAAGAATGAGAATACTATCTATCTATCTATCTATCTATCTATCTATCTATCTATCTATCTATCTCGGTCATTTCATATCTATCTATCTATCTATCTATCTATCTATCTATCTATCTATCTATCTATCTATCTATCTATCTCGGACTTTTCATATCTATCTATTTTTTTTTATAATCATATTGCCCTAAGCAAGGCATTTTATTGTCACTGATTTGCATGGGTTTACATAGAATGAAGGTTATGAGAAAGAGTGACAGGTTATAGGGGTGTAAGGAAGTGGGTAAGAGGAGCTTATCTCTTTAATGCCCTGTCTATAAGAATTTAATCAAGGTACTAATTTGGTGTTGTGGTGCAGTGGATATCGACTGATAACGAGATATGGGGTACCGAATTCGAATTCCAGTTGAATTCTTTGCATACCCTTGGGGAAGATATTAATCGGTCTCTTCCTTCCAGTTATGGGTTAAATAATAGGACATATTGGGTTCTATAACCTTGGCTGGCAACCAGTCTACCGCAGAAAGCAATAGCAACCTACTGCGGAATAATCTTCTGCCAAGTCAGCCATGTCTCTTTTCAGACATAATTGTCCAAAACGTGCATCACGTATGGCACTTAACTGACTTAATGAAGATAATATTTGGAAACATAAGTAAAGCTTCTACTGGGCAGAAAGTGGGGAGTCACTTTTCTATTGTTATGAAGTTATAAACAGATCCTCCAATAATTATTAATACAATCGTCTCTTCTCCCTTCAGCTGTACTTTAAATAGCAGGATACAAAATCTTCTGCCCAGTCCATCATGTCTCTTTCGAGACATGATCGCTCAAAGCGTGTATCACGTATGGCACTTAACGGACTGAATGAAGATAATAGTTAGAAATATAAGTAAAGCTTCTACTGGTTATAAAGTGGGGGTTCGATTTTCTATTGTTATAAAGTAATAGATTTATCCCCCACTAATTATTAATACAATCCGTCTCTTCTCCCTTTAAGTCTACTTTAAGAAGCTGGATAGAAAATCTCCTCCCCTGTCAGTCATATCTCTTTGGAGACATGATCACCCAAAGCGTGCTTCACGTATGGCACTTAACTGATTGACTAGATTGGTAATTATGTCTAATCCTTTTAATGTCAAAAGAGTCTGGTGTAATCGCATTTTTAGTCTATCAGATTCTTTTCTGTTCTTCCCGGCTGTGGAACCCGCTTACGTATGTTTCCCTGACAGCTAGAATGTCTAAGAGTTTAAGTGCAAACGTAACTGCCATATTATCTCCTTGATTCCAGTCATTCTTTATCCTTTGTCTGACATCCCCAGTACCATTCTTTTGTACGCTATTGTGTCATGTAATTCCCTTTGCGCTCTATTGCCAGCAGTGTTCTGCTCGCGGTGAAACGATTCTGCTCCGATGAGCTTAGATCACTGGTGCCGCCTAAGCACGAAGTTACACGAGATACTAGATTGGCAACAAGGTCCCACCCTTTTACAGTTAAACAGATAAGATGTAACCGTAAATTCTACTCCAACAGCTTTTTTTCTCGTGCTTCCCGCCTGTGGAACTCCCTTCCACAAGTTTGCTTTCCCGACAGCTACAATCTCCAGGTGTTTAAATGTAGGTTCAATAGACACCTCCTATCACACTAACTCCCAATTATTCTCAGAACACTCTCATCTACCCAACCCTCATTCTTGGTATCCTTACCCGCCTATCACCCACCCTCTGACATTTCCCATATTTAACCATTCTCGGTATCCCTACCCGCCTATCACCCACCCTCTGAAATTTCCTATATTTAATCATCCTTTCTCCACTCTATGTAGAACCCTGCGCAGTAGTGCCAGTGACATGCCTTGCTCGGGATGAAACGCTTGTAAAAAAAAAAAAAAAAAAATCTAAACTTATTTATAAATGGAACTTTGTCTGTGTGTGTATGTGTGTGTGTTTCTGTGTGTGTGTGTGTGTGTCTGTGCGTGTGTGTCTGTTTGTTACCTATAGATGAACCGATTTCCTTGAAAATTTACACAGTTGTACTATAAGCGTCTGCGAGGGTTCTTAGCTAGGTTTTGTGTCGAGGTACACCCGATAAATATCGAAAATCGATAATCGAAAAAATCGGGTTATAGAAGGAGTGATCCGATTATATTCAAATTTGATACACTCCTAGACAAAGACATAAGAAACGATATACAAAAGTTTCAAGGTTGCAGTTCTTACAATAGTGCAGAAAATCGATAATATATATATATATATATATATATATATATATATATATAAATGGCAAGATGTTTGTGCGTATGTCTGTTTATCTGCCTGTATGGTTGTATTTTTTCAGCCGTTTTATTTTAGTTTTTGCTTCGAGTTTGGCTCTAAGTAGGTATAATTGTAGTTCTTAATCTCAGCCATGATACCATTTACTCAGAGGACTTATTTAGTCTTCGAAATTCAGTTTCCGACGAAAAAAACTTATTTAATATCGATACCAGGAAATCAAAATTTGACTTACATCCATTCATTTTTCTCTCAGTCTACAGTTTCGCTTTAACTGGAAATAACTATTGCTTTTTAGTCTTTCGTGCCAACGTCCAAAGAGTCTAAGCTCCAGGACCATGGATTAGTTTTAAATCTTTCATTACACCCGAGCAACGCCGGGCTATACTGCTAGTAAATGATAAAATGTTTTTTATGTCAGAAAAATATCGGTTTATGAGCATAGTTCAGAAATGGAACGCTCGCATTTTTTTCTCGTTATCGCCACTTTTCTAACATATCCCGTATATCTTTGTTTTGTTGTTGTTGTGTTCCAAGGTTCCGGTCAGTTTCTGTTAAGTCGTAAAAACCTATTCATGAATAAGCCCTAATGAAAAAACGTATAAAATCATTTAAAATGATATACTTTGCAACGTAAATTTTTGAGTAAAAGTAATCCTGAATTAAGACCTCTCTTTTAATTGAATAAAAAGTGATTTTAACTTTTCTCCACGGCCGGAGATTAAAAAAAAATGCTTATTTGTATAGAATTATTCTTTGTGAATCTCAATCTAATATTCACAAAGAGATCTTGTTTTTATAAAATATTTTTTCTCTCAAGTAATATTATTGCAATTACAAATACTTGTTATCAAGGGGGGCAGTGAAACAACATATTTATGATCTTTTTACTTTTTTCTCTTATCGTTTACCTCTTCCTGCTTTTTTATGGTGTTTACATATGTGACGTACAGTTAAAACTCGTTTTTCAGTGACGGACATTTTTGTTGAAAATGCGCGGGAAAACAATTCGTAAACATAGGGAAAGGAAAAAAAATCGATATATAATATATAAAATACTCAAATAGACTGAGTACACAATCAACCACAATATTCATTATTGTTTCATATATATATATATATATATATATATATATATATATATATATATATATATATTGATTGCTTGATTGATTGATTGATTGATTGATTGATTGATTCGGTTCTGGTCACAACAAGATTAAACCAGCACACATTTGCTTTTAAAAGTGTTCAATACAATTATATTTGTAGAACTTTTGAATATTTTCCATTTGTAAACAAGTTATTACGCGACGTAGCTTTCTACCATAAGTGGTGTCTTCAGGTGATTTACAACATATATATATATATATATATATTAAAAGTTTGAGTATTTAGGCAGCAACTATTCTTTTAGACATGTCAAATTAATAACATTGCAAACATTATGTTTGCTTAATTTAATAAATCCGTTCATACTCACGGATACTTTTTCGCCTATTATAAGTGAAAGATTTCAGAAATGAGCTGTAACGTTGACTGTAACTTTTTATTTCTCAATGTAACCAAATACTTTCAATCTCCTTCCGAGATCATTTTCAGGGATGTGAGCTATGGTAAAAAAAAATAACGCAAAATTGTGCTGCTAAAAATTACTGTACATTTTTTCTGCTTCAAGTATAATGGTTCACAAATTGCTGGCGTTCATCAGGACGTGAAAATTACCAAAATGGATTGTTTTATACTCCTGATCAAAACTTTAAGACCCCTCAAAAATCTTTTAAAAGAATTTTTTTTATGGATAGATTTTAAACCCCTCCCACTTAAGGTTACCAATACTACAATCTAAAAGGTTATGGAAACAAAAAGTTACATTCCAAACATTTTATTTAGAAATTTACATTTTTATAAAATGAGGCGATTTACACATGATCAAAATTATATGACCAGGTGTATAAATTGTTAGATCTATGGCAATTCCGATGTTTTTAGTTCAGTTAGAGATTAGCAATCACTGCGTAAATGTGTTACCATGCCTAAAGCAAGCAAACTTACCATAGTTGAGCGTTCTCGAATTCTAGAATTCCATAACCAAGATTTGTCACAACGGGCGATCGCAGCTAAGATAAATCGAAGTAAAACTGTGATTTGCAACTTTCTAAAGAACAGTTAGAATTATGGAAAAACTAAATCCTCTGGTAGGCCCCCCCAAAATTTCTCCTGCATTGAGTAGAAGAATAAGACGGGTTGTTATGAAAGACGGGGGAGTCACAGATGCTGATTGCAGTCCCGTAACCATCAGACGACACTTAAGACAAAAAGACATGGTAAAGAAAAAGCATAAACAAATTCCTCGTCTGCTTCCACGTCACAAGTTGGACCGCCTAAAGTTCGGTCGTGAATACCAAACATAGGACGTTGAGAAGTGGAAGAAAGTCCTGTTTTCTGATGAGAAAAAATTCGATCTCGATGGTCCTGATGGCTTCCAACGATATTGGTATAACAAAAACATGCCTCCTGAAATTTTCTCCGCACGTCAAAGTAGTGGAGGGTCCCTAATTGTATTGGGTGCCTTTTCTTACAGAAGAACGATGGAGCTCCAGGTGATGCAGAGTCGTCAGAGAGCGGCTAGTTGTGTTAACATGCTACAAAAAGCATCTTTGATGATGGAGGGCCATCGTTTGTGTGGGGATGGATGGTTATTCCAACAGGATAATGCTGCAACCCATGCTGCAAGACGGACCTTGACCTTTCTACAAGAAAATGAGGTCCATCTCTTGGGACATCCTGCATGCTCACTGGATTTGAGCCCAATTGAAAATGTTTGGGGATGGATAACAAGAGATGTTTATCGAAATGGCAAACAATATTCAACAAAAAATGAACTTTGTGAAGACAACTTCAGAAACTGGAGCAACATCCCCCGCACCTTAATGGAAACGCTTATTTCTAGCATGCCCGACAGAATTTTTGAAGTCATCAGAAGCAGTAGAGGTAGAACTCATTATTAAATTTGGTTGTTAAATATTTTCATACACTTTTGGTACAATTTCGTAGAATTTTTGTCTCTGGTCTTATAATTTTGATCATGTGTAAATCGCCTCATTTTATAAAAATGTAAATTTCTAAATAAAATGTTTGGAATGTAGCTTTTTGTTTCCATAATCTTTTAGATTGTAGTATTGGTAACTTCAAGTGGGAGGAGCTTAAAACCTATCCGTAAAAAAAAATTATTTTTAAAGATTTTTAAGTGGTCATAAATTTTTGATCGGGAGTGTATGTTGTAATGTCATGGTCATGCACGTGTTAAAGCATGAAAAACTGTCTTTTTGCAAACATTTTAGAACATTACTACAATATTCATAGCTGATTCTACTAATTGACGGCTTAACTGTTTTAATGAATATTGCCGAGAGAATCTGTAGTTTGCCTTTGTTGTTTTCTTGGTGTAGGATAGTTGTGTTATCGATCATTATTTTGTAATATTGTGAATGTAGACATGTTTTAATGTAGATTTCTAGAAATGGACGACTGGTCAGACAAGTCTAATGTAAGACGTCTTGTTAATGTAGTTGTTGTAAATTTAATATATATATATATTGTTTTTGTTATAGATACATTGTCCTAAGGGACATTTGAATTGATATATATATATATATATATATATATATATATATATATATATATATATATTGTTGGTTTTACGTAATACATCAGTTGGTGGGGAAGAATTATTACGGATAATTAAATTAGTAGTACAATACTACATACAATAGTACATACAATATCAAGTTCTATCTAAGTGTCTTATGTGTACCATTAAGCCTGCCTTGGATTTGCATAACAGGCTGCAGAAGGAGCATTTGAAACAGTACATTTGAAAATAAGAAACCTCCGATGCAGACCCTGATTCTGTAATTAGCAGTAACCATTATTTATAATATTTATATCATCGTTATTATTGTCAAGAGGCGTCGGTCGTTTTCTTTGAACTTCTTCACGTGTATAATTGACTGGTTAACTTACAGTGAATTTGGCATAAACCCTTCCTTCAGACTACGTGAAATTCGTTCCACTGCCAATGTCTCGGAGTGTGTTCTAATCTTATTCCTAGTAATGATAATTTATGGCTCACCCATTTCCGCTGAGTTCAGGTATACTTTGAAATATCTATCTATCTATCTATCTATCTATCTATCAATCTATCTATCTATCTATCTATCTATCTATCTATCTATCTATCTAAGTGAATAAAGAGTGAAGAAAGTATTAACAATGTACAAAACATTAATTAAAAACAGTACACAATGAAGAAATAGAGTTATGAATATTTATTATAAGTTATAGTTTAGAACATGTACAAATTAAAATTTACTACAGAAATCTTACAAAAAATAAAGAGAAAGTGGAATTTTCGAATTTTCTTTTTCAAAAATAATGTTTATTATTAGCATTATACTACTTGATGAGATATTGTTTTTGTAGTAAATTATAATTTGTACATCTTCTACACTAAACTGACTGAGATAGATAGATAGATAGATAGATAGAAACAGAATGTGACATAGATAGATAGATAGATAGATTGATAGATAGATAGATATAAACAGAATGTGAGATAGATAGATAGATAGATAGATAGATAGATAGATAGATAGATAGATAGATAGATAGATAGATAGATATTCGACATAATGATACTATTAGTAAAGAACAAGGAAATTGATTTTAATCTAACGTTTCGGTTTATTAAGTTGTTTCAGATTTTACTTAATAAGTCATTTATTATATATATATATATATGGTTAGGTTTTGAAGGCTGTCACAATGCGTTTAGTCATGTAAAGGAAGGTAAATAAGTTGTTGGATATCACTTATTTATTATGTTTTAATAATTCGAGAGTAAAGTCTGATTGTGTTTTAGCCCGCGACTTTCAACAAATGGTCCTCCCTGGCTGCTGCTGTTGTTAATTCTAGTGTGTGTGTGTGTGTGTGTGTGTGTGTGTGTGTGTGTGTGTGTGTGTGTGTGTGCTCGGCGCGCGTGTGTGTGTGTGTTTGTGTGTGTGTATGTGTGTGTGTAAGTGTGCGAAAGCATGTGTGCGTGTGTGTGTTTATGGCGTGTGTATGTGCGATTGATAAATAGGTGATTTCCGACAACTTATTTACCTTCCTTTTTTACTAAACGCATTGTGACAACCTTCAAAACCTAACCATATTCCTAATATACAAAATGCTTCAAGCTAAATTCCGAAACTTTTATATATATATATATATATATATATATATATATATTATTATTATTATTATTATTATTATTATTATTAAGTAAATCATCGAGCTTTATATTCGATCTCAACAGAATGCAGAAACCACCGTTTCGTCCTATATTTGGGACTCATCAGCAGTTCGCATCCACCACCAGGAATCGAACCCAGACAGTTGTGGTTGTTAATATATATATATATAGGTTTTGGTTTGCATTATGATATTATTATAAAAATAATAACAGCAATATATTTCTAAATTAACTACATCTCTATTGATCAACATTTACATAGTTAATATTAAATTGTGGTATATTTATCCCTTTTAACACTTATATATATGTATGTATTTTTTTTTTGAGTGTGTGTGTGTGTGTGTGTGTGTGTGTGTGTGTAAATGTAAAGCATACGTATTATAGTTATAATAATACTGTTCCTGCTGTTGTATGTTGTATTTGATTATAATAATTTGATCCACACACGTATTTTTTAAGGGGCGAAAGTACTTTTCTTCCAAACATGATCACTTAAGAAATACATCTACCTATGGCTTTAATAACTGAAAATCTGAAGAAAGCTTATCAATCGAAACTCTATGCTAACACTGAAATCAATCTAAGAAATGAATACTTTACATCGTGCATTTCGAATCGAATGCTGAT
>JBBBDQ010000754.1:265000-452500 GCA_037127315.1 Ascarosepion bandense | reverse complement strand
GTGCATATGTAGCTTACTTCCAGCACTCTTATATTTCGATGTAATTTTGTTATAATGTTAATAGATGTGAAAGGATGAACGTTAGAAAAAGCAGAAATGTCTGGGAAAACCAGAATGAATTAATATTAACAAAAGGAACGTTTTAAAGACAAAGAAATCAAAGAAAGAAAGGCTAAAATTTAATTAATAGCAAAATCAGTCATGGAAAGCTAACAAAAAAGAAAGAAAGAATGATATTCAAACTGAAAAATACCGAAGGAAAGAAAAGATGAAGAATGTAAGAAATTTGAAAGAAAAACGAAAAAGAAAGAAGATATACATTAAGAAAGAAAGAATGATATTAAAACTGAACAAAAACGGATAAAAAGAAGAAGGAATGAAATAATTTTGAAATAAAAGAGAAAAAAATAATAAAAAAGAAAGACAAACCAACAGAAAGAAACAAAGAAAGAAAGAAAAATAACAATCAAAAATTAAATTCGAGTGAATAATACAACGAAATTCGTAAAAAGACATAAAGAAGAAAATGAATTTGAACTGAAGGAGCAAAGAAACCCGAACATTACCCTTAAGAAAGAAGAAATAATGAAATTCGAACTAATAAAAAAACAACTAGAATAAAAAATAAATGAATGAAAAGAAAAAAATAGGAAAGAAAGAAAACAGAAACATGTAAGAAAATAGAAAGAAAGAAAGAAAGAAAAAAGAAAGAATGAATGAAAATAGAAAGAAAAAGAAAGAAAGAGAGAAATCAAGAAAGGAAAGAAAGAAAGAAACAAATAAACAAACAAACAAAAAAAATAACAATCAAAAATTAAAGTCGAGTGAATAATACAACGAAATTCGTAAAAAGACATAAAGAATAAAATTAATTTGAACTGAAGGAGCAAAGAAACCCTAACATTACCTTTAAGAAAGAAGAAATAATGGAATTCGAACTAATAAAAAAACAACTAGAATAAAAAATAAATGAATGAAAAGAGAGAAAAAGGAAAGAAAGAAAACAAAAACACATAAGAAAAAAGAAAGACAGAATGGAAATAGAAAGAAAGAAAGAAAGAAAGAAAAGCCAGTAGTAAGAAAAAAAGCGTCGAAGCTAAATTTGGCAAAAAGGTATCAGAAAAGAAGAACTAAAAAAAAAAGAAAACATAATTAGCAAACGTAGAAGTAAAATGAAAGAAAGGAAACATGAAGGCCTTAAAATAAAACAAATAAAGAAAGAAAAAAAATGAAAATGAAGATATGGAAAAGGAAGTAACATTTACCTTTGATTATATTTTAATATTGATCAATACATCTAAAGTAGGTCTTCTATTTGTTTATAAAAGGTCTACTACATTTTTATTTGTTGGCGTGTTTGTCACAGACCTTTGTTAAGTGATTCTCTCTCCGGCACTTTACATTCTCGATGGTATTACTAACCACCTCAACGAACAATTCAGATGTCCATTTATAATAATATTCAAGAAACGAAATAGAGTTTTCTTGGAGAACTAGCAGCAATGACGAAAATCTTAAAAGCACTTAACGTAAATACATATAAGAAAAAACACGAAATGATGGCCAGAAATCGTTATATTAATATTGAAGTTTTCAAAGAAAACTGAAAAACCTTTAAAGAATCATAGATAAATCAGTGAAAGATGACGATTCAAGAAAAGTCTGTGACTCTCCAAACCACTGAGACCTGCAGAAATACTCAAGAAAGTGATGGAAATTCTAGCCTGGTAAATGATCAGATATGAGCATAATAAACAAGTTAATATACAGAAAACACAATGCATATATTTATATATATATATATATATATATATATATATATATATATATATATATAAAATAAAATAAATTTTGATGTTAAAAACTGTTGAATGATCATTTCAACATGAAAGGAAGGTAAATCCCCAAAACCCGATCCTAATTAATATTAAAATTTTAATATTAACAATGATACAGGTGGAGAGCTCAATGTAATTAAAATTACGGAGCTAATTATAAAATAAAATAAATTTCGATGTTCAAAATTTCATGTTGAAATTAACAGTTTTGAACATCGAAATTTAGTTTATTGTATAATGAGCTCTGTAATTTTAATTTAATTAATTGACCTCTCCACCTGTATCATTGTTAATATTAAAATTTTCATATTAATTAGGATCAGGTTTTTGGGATTTACCTTCCTACTTTTCCGTTTAGATTAAAGTTACCTAATATATATATATATATATATATATATTGTGTATCGAGGCAGCAAACAATTTTCTAAACATAAAATCGTCGATGGTGGATGTTTTTATGTTAACGTCCTTGTAACCGCTTTGAATATGGCTCATGTGAGCCGAAAGCTTAGAACCAACTTAATAAAAAATTATCCAAATGTTTGAGAATTTTTGTCTTTATTTTCAACTGAAATTAAATCCAAATTACGATGTTTAGAACAGATCATGATTAAACATAGAAGACATTTATTGTCTCTTATATTTACCATATATGTTTAGAAAAAAAAATATATATATATTAGTCATCCACATACTAGCCTGTTTTGCTGTATCACAGAACATTAGTGTGGCTAGACACATCCACTTGCTTCTGACTGGGATCGAAACTCGACCGATTTGGTATCCGTCGGAGTCGCTACCCCCAAGCAATAGGCGCATGGATTCAGAGAGGGGAAATTTTATCGTCTTGTATATTAGCAGTGTATACACACGCCTGTTACCAAAGAACTCAATTCATTTCTGAAGAGTAATGTATGCATCGTAGAAGTGGAACCTGTTTTTAAAATTTTCTTCTCTAGAGAGCGAAATCTTAATGAGAGCATAATATATTTGTCATCCATATACAAGCCTGCTTCACTTAATCACAACTCACCAGTGTACCTAGACACATCCACTTGCTCATGGCCGGGATCGAAACAAATAGCCAGTAACCGATGGCGTTCACAATATATATTTATATACCGGCTATTACCGGCTATTTGTTTACATTCTTGGAATAACCTGCTGTGAAATCTGCCTTTCTCTGCCGAGTGCCGACAGCGTAGCGGAAAGATATCCGTCTGATGATAAATCAGTCGGATTCCAATCAGGTCTTGAGGCAAACGTTTAAATTAGCTGCGCTGATAAGCTGTGAATCATGCTTGTATGCAGATGAATATATATATATATATATATATATATATATATATGCAGGTCTCATTAAAAATGGTAGACAAGTTATGATCGTTAAATATTTAATGTGTCTCATGTTTTCTTTCCTTTTTTTTTTTTTTGAGGGCACAAATTATATAAAAATTGTCCAAATGTTTTGTTTATCCGAGCACTTCTACGTCGGTCATTCAATAAAAAGGTGAAATTTTTGGTATAAATACTTCTACGAGTGTCATTCAATAAATAAGTTGAATTTTTCGGTATAAGGACTTTTACGTTGGTCATTCAATACTTAAGGTGAATTTTTCGTTATAAAGACTTCTACGTTGGTCATTCAATAAATAAGTTGATTTTCTTGGTATAAGGACTTCCACGAGTGCCATTCAATAAATAACGTGTATGTTTTGGTGTAATTGCTTCTACGAGGGTCATTCAATAAATAACGTGAATTTTTTGTTATAACGACTTCTACGAGAGTTATTCAATAAATATGGTGAATTTTTCGGTATAAGGACTTCTACGTTGGTCATTCAATAAATAAGTTGAATCTTTTTATATAAAGACTTCTACGAGGGTCATTCAATAAATAAGGTGGATTTTGCGGTATAAGCACTTCTACGATACTCATTCAATAAATAAGATGTATTTTGCTGTATAAAACTTCTGAATTTTAAATTTGTTGTTGACTGAATATATACAATGTTACAGAAAAACACAAACAACTGTTTTAACGTTTGTTTCAATAAACAATTAAACAAAAGTAGCAAACATGGTCTTAACACGAAGGTAATTAACTACTTAGAAATGGTTTTCAAAATGACCGCCTTTAATTTTGACAAAGCGTTTTAAAAAAAGTTAAGCTCTGGGCCGTAACACTTCCTCGCCTATTTTTTCCCATTCCTTTAACAGGATCTACTTTAGTGTGTCCAAAATTTCGTGAAGATTAGGCTTTGGCCTCCAAGACGACCAAACGAAATAATTCTTCGGGTTAAGTTCAAGCGAGTACGGAGACCATTCTTGGCTGGTTTATGAAGTCAGGAAAATTGTCAAAGCAACAGTCCTGTGTCTTCCTTTAGTCCTGTGAGCAAGAGCAGAATCTTGTTGGATTATCCAGTGCTGGTCTCCAAAGTGATATTGAGACCATGGAAGTACCACAGACACCAAGATATCTTTTCGGTAGGATTTTTTATTGATTTACACCCCTTCCTCAACAAAAATGAGGGGAGTTTTGCCAGTGACGTAATATCCGGCTGAAACCATATGTAATCAAGGGTTCTGGCAATGCTCAACGTACGTAGGCTTTTCAGAATACTCTCGACACCAAACCCTGTCATTTTGATGGTTGTGAGATTGAACAAATTTTCATCGGTGAAAAGAATCCGCTCCCAGTTATCACCCGCGGTCCTCCTCAACAAAGCCTGAAATCCTTCCTTCCACACGGTTTTGTTCCCGTCTGTAAAATTTGCACTTTCCGGAGCTTGTAAGGACGGAGTTTCAAGACCTTCTTAGCCATCACACGAACTTATTTGCGGTTAACTCCAATGTCACGAGCGATTTTCTTCATTGAAACCCTCAAATTTCGTTGCACACCCTTTTTAATGATTTGTCAGTGCAACATTGCTAGGTCACTTTAAATTCCAAGGCAGACAGTTTTCAAAACGATCCAAAGGTACCGAGAGGAAGAAAACAGCCTATCAAAACGTCTGGATTCCGACTAATCATTAAAAAGGGGTTTCCAAAAACATAATTCTTGTAAATAGACGCTGCCGCTTCTTCGTGGGTTGAGAACCAGACTTTTCATTGTTTGCTTTGAATTTTTGATTTAGGTTCGAAGTGGTGAACCCCTTTTTCATCTTGAGTTACTAATCTGTGGCGGAACTTCTCAGAGTCAACCTGTAAACGAATAAAAAAAAGCATTCACTGCCGTATTGAAGAACTGACATCACATAGCAATCCAGTGCTCTCTTCTTTGTTTCTAGTGAAATTGTCCTGTTTCTTAATACTCTACTCGGTTCCTGGAATGCATTCTTGCGCTTTTGGGTCTCACGAATATAAATGTATAGAATCTGCTGTGACCACAAAGTGAGGGGTCAGTTTATATATTGATTGTAATAGGGAATTGATCCCCCACTTTATATCCACAGCACCCTTCTATATAACAACATTTCAGCTGCTTCAAGTTTTTTCTTCATCTTTGATGATATTGTCCAACATTCACTGCCGTATTGAAGAACTGACATCACATAGCAATCCAGCACTCTTTTCTTTGTTTCTAGTGAATTTTCCTGTGTGTTAGTACTTTACTCAGCTTCTGGAACGCGTCCTTTGACATACCAATTCGCCTTCGGATCACTGTGTCGCACTTTCCATATCCTGTTAGAACACTTCCTAGGTATTTAAATTTTTATACTTCCTTGATTCTGGAAAAAGATAATTAACTGATTCTTTATTGCGCCAACTATGAGATGAGTAACATCACAATTTATTAAATGTAATCTTTAAGGGCCTAGAATTATCAATGGAAATAGTTTGGACAATAGAACATGTGACAGATTTCATTATATCAATGATATTGATTTGGAGATTATAAATAAATTTTGATCAAATCTTCATGTGGTTGCTAAAATCTCTTGGCTTGATCAATTGTCTTAAAACTAAACAGACGAAAAACCATGAGATCAATTTTAATATATTATTTGTTACGCTTCGAATTTTTAGCAAATTTTAATTATTAGAATATTTCATACACGTTTTGCTATTCCAGATTAAAAACTCGGGTCTCATCGGAACAGAAAACAATACCGACCCACTTTATTCTGTTCTCCTCTTAACAGCAACATTCTCGTGTGCATGATATGACATGAACCGAATTTTGAATTGCAGCCATTGTTACCCTCGCCACAAACCTGTTTTGTATTTTCTTCTAACATGAATTTTATCATACACCCCGCAATTTCCGACATCTAATATAATAAATTATACGTCCATGATTCAGATCTTCCGAATGGACTGTGTTCCAGAAACATCTTTATGCTACATAATACGGGATAACGACTAAAAATATAACATTACTCGTTTGGATTAAAATGATATCGGAGTGTATAAAATTAATCTCAGCTGAAAATCATTAAGATTCTTGCTGTTGTTGTTTTCCTCTTCCTCCTTCTCCTCCTCCTCCTCCGATTTCTTCTTCTTTTTTGAATTTGCGTGTTAATGACGATAGAGGTGTTTCCTTATAAGGAAATATCCAGCATTTATTGACCGAGCAGGCAGTGCTACTGTTGGTTGGAATTTATATAATGTCTCTATGAAAACTATTTTTTTATAAAAACAGGTATCTCAAGTCCAGTATATTATATTGCAGTAATAGTTAGAATCTCGTCGAATGAAATGAGTTCAATTCTCACTGGGTGTCCCTTACTATCGGCCTTGTGCCACATCTATGCTACGCTTAGTAAATAACCATATAAAAACCTCCATTTGATGAAGAGGTTTAAGAACATCACTCCAGTCATGTTTTCGTAGCTATCTGAGGTGTTAAATTAGTTGTCATAGACACTTCTTAACCGATTGCTCCATACTTCAAACTGAAGCCCTCAAACAATTTTGAACTTTTTATGAAAAAGGCGTCAAACTCTTCCTTCCAGTAGAGAAATATAATGAAAAACCTAATAGATATTTGTCTTTTTGTTTTTTGATTTTTAGTAGTTTTTGTTTCGTTCGATATCTATTAAAATTTCTGTTCCTGCTGAAAAAGATCGAAACCTTCATCATCATCATCATCATTAGTCCCGTGATCTGATGTGGGATAAGATGAGTGACCACTTTATGACTCATTTGAGTGCCAATATCTTTGTCAATGACTTGAAATGTGATTTTCCAGTCTCCTAAGGGATAGCGAATTCAGTTTACCCAACCATGTTACTGGTCAATAGTCAAGGATACGGAATTGCTTCAATATGAGTTCATCTCGCGTGTAAATTCTATCTGTTACCCTATCTGCTCATATCAGATTTAATTGAATGTTATATCTATAAATATAATACTTTCTAAACATATACTGTTAAATATAAGAGACAATGAATGTCTATCATGGTTAATCATGAGCTGTTGTAAACATCGTATTTTGGCTTTACTTTCAGGTGAAAATAAAGACAAGTTCATTAAGTTGGTTCTAAGCTTTCGGCTCACATGAGCCATTTTCAGAGAGGTTACAGGGACGTTAACATAATAGCACCCACCATCAAAGACGATTTTATCTTGTGTTGACATAAAACTTTGCTTAGCAACGATAACAGTTTGCAAAATAGCAAACGCAGTTCGTAAATTTGTAATGCGGTTCCATGACGTCACACCGAATTAGAGCGCGAAATGTTAGCAGAAACATATATTTAAATGCAATGTACTGTGTTATGACCAGACTGAAACGCCATATTAAATATAATAGTCAATATGTAAATTAATCTAAATCAAACTGAACATATAGGAATTAAATCCTATATATATTTTTGATCGAATAAAATACCGTGAGAAGTTTTGAAGTGATAAACAATATTTATTAGCCAAAATAACACCGAAATATTTAGCTGACGTAATTGACAACTTATCGCGTGTTATTTTTAGACTCTTTAGAAAATAACAAAAACAACTCATTTCACAACTTCTGTAAATTCTAGAAAAGGAATTTACAGGGTCATTATATTTTGGATCTCACTTACGGATATTGAAATATAAGCATGTAGGACTCAAATTAATTTCTGAGGCCAGTTTGATCTACATGTGCGTAAACACGCACATGCACAATAGAAGAGACGACAGCCATCAGCCACCAACTAAAGTCATGTCCACACAAATATTAGCAGGGATTACTTGCAGTCGCCAATTAAGTCTTTGTCTCTGAACTCACAAACACATTAGTCTAGTCGCAATAACGTAAAATCACCCCACAAATTTCAAACCGAGCATTTAAGTACTTTATAAACAAATTTTACTATAGTAAAACTGAACAATATATTTCTGTTGTGTATTCGGTAAAGAATAAATAAACAATATTTTAGTTTCAGTTCTGTTTCTATATTTCCTTCAGAAAATAACATTTTAGGTCTCGTTTTAAAAATGTGTTTTTCTTTGAATATTTGGAATCCCGACATTCAGATAGCAATGAAAAATGGGTAAAAAAAATGGGTAAACATTTTCCAATAAATACATCCAATTATTTTGCGAATTTCTGATCACTAATATAAAGAGAAAAATTAATCTCAAAGGATTTTTCTATTTATAATGCATTTGCCTTACCTTGACTTAATTATATTAAAGTAAATTAGAAGCAATATCTGTATATCTTACAAAAGGCATATAGAGCATTAGCAAAAGCCTTGAAATCGATTTCGATATTCCTGTATTATTGCGTCCTTAGGCCGAAGTAAATATTTATAGATTCCCAATTGTTTAGTTCCAAAAACGTCATTCAATCAGTCCCTTTTGAATATTAAGTAGAGGAGGTCGCCATAACTAAAACTAAGCGCATTAATCTTTGTTTTAAGCTCGAAGCGGGTCACAGGAATTTACATTAAACCTATATACAAAATTATTTTTCGGGTCGCTTGTTAAAATTTTTTAAAAGCCTAAACGACATTAAAGAATCTCTCATCAATTTATTCATTGTCTGTTTGTTGCTGTAATGACAGACTGATGAAGAATTAATATTTTAAGGTTTTTCGGTAAAACATCTTCCAGCCGTAAAATAAACTAGTTTTGACCTCGACGAGTGGAGCACAGAGCTGCTATGAGTTTACTGACTGCCAATCTCTCTGAATTCTCGTATTCTCGTAATCTCTCTGAATTCTCGTATTCTCGTAATCTCTCTGAATTCTGAATTCTCGTATTCTCCGGTTAATTCTCTGTGCAAATGAGCTATTCATTCAGTCTCGCTTCTATAGCAGTAGTACAAGTATACTCTGGACGTGTCCATCTTTATGATAAGAGAGAACACCACAACATCCCCTCCCTATCTTATTTTTTTGGTGGGAGTCAATATCTTTTTCGCTTATGGCCTATTATTGTCAGTTCTCTGAATTTTCTTTTCTTGCTTCTTCTTCTATTCTCCATGCGGTCTTTGAAATTTCAAATGCTTCAAAAATCGTCTCCATCGAGTCTTCATTTTCCAAAGTGACGAGCTTGGCTACTCTACCCGTCTTTTTTTGTATCGGATTGATATGTCTCCTGTGATTGAATCTTTTACCTTGGATCGTGTACAGAACTTTCCCCAGTCTGCTTATTATCGTACCTGCTTCCCAGTAAGCAATATTGTTCCTGAACATTCTGAAATAGACCCGTTCCCCTGGGTTGAAGGATCTTTTAGGCACTATTGGTGTGTACCTGTTTTTATTTTTGCTGGGTAATAATTTTTCAAAAAAGAACCGTATTTCCCGGGCAAATATCACTTCACCTGGCGAAAGACCAGATATTGTGTTCCCGTTCGGGGTAATTCTGTAGACTTGTAGGAAATGTTGCATCACTCTTTCTGTTAGTACGTTCTCGGCTTTTCTCAAGACTCTCTTAAGAGTGTCCCCAAACCTTTCGGCTTGACCGTTAGATCGTGGATGGTATGATGCTATTTTAATATGATTAACTTGATAAGTCACAAAGGATTCTTGAAAGTCGCACGAGGTGAATTCAGTACCATTAACAGCTACAAGACAATCTACTCTGCCAAATCTTGCGAACAATTCGTGTAGACAATTAATTGTATTTTCCGTCGTGGGGTTCTTATATCTGAAGAATTCTGGCCAGTTGCTAAAGCTTTCTACCTTTATAAAGTAGTAATATCATTCTATGGATCCTGTATAGTCAGCATGGACTCTAGACCAAGGTCTGTCCGCCTTAGGCCATGATCTTTGTATAATTAGTGGTGCCTTTGCTGCCACAGTGCAGCCTCTATTTTTCTACCATTTGAGTAATGTTGTTATCCATATTAAGCCAGTAAACAAAACTTTTCATTAACGCTTTCATACGGTTTTTCCCTGGGTATCCTAGATAAAATTCCTTTAGAATTCGTTTTTGTAAATATTTAGGTATGACCACTCTTTCATTATAAAGTAACACGTGATCACAAATTGAAAAGCTGTCTGCTAGATTTCTTTCTTTTTCTGCTATTTTTCACTTTATTTCCGCTTCTCTTCTGATTTCTAACAAGGTCACTGGTAATTTCCTTATTGTATTGCATAGAATTTTACGAATTTCGTCTTCGGCTCGCAAAGCCGCTATTACAGAGTCTTCCAGAGGTTCGCATTTCGCAGGTACCAATCTAGATAAGCCATCCACATGACCAATTTTCTTCGCTGGTAAGAACTCTAGTTTGAAATTATAATTCAATAATATAGTTCCCCATCTAAGAAGTCTCTTGGCTGTGTAAATTAGTAGTTCTTTTTTCGATCCGAATATAGTGAGAATAGGTTTATGGTCACATTGAAGAGTAAACTCTCTTCCATATATGTATCCGTGGAAGCGAGTTATGACGAATATAATGCCTAACGCTTCTCTCTCTATTTGCAAATAATTCCTCTCTGCTGGTAGCAACGATCCAGATGTGTGAGTTATAGGCTTCCTTCTGCCATCCTGCATCTTATATAATATACCAAGCACCTACTCCGTGTGATGATTTCCAGTTTGGGATCAAAATGCTTCAGTAATAGATCAGATATTAATTTCTTTATGATCTCCTTAAAAGGTTTCTGACAATCTTCCGTCCAATTACACTGCTTATCTTTTTTCAATAGTTTATTGAGGGGAGCCCACTGCAAGTTTGCAATGAATTCACCGTAATAGTTCGCTAGACCAAGAAAGCTTTGCAACCCTGCGACACTTTTTGGCACAGACATATCTTTTATTGCAGATGGTCTATCTGGATCTGGATCTGGCTTTCTGCCACTTTCATTGATTATATGGCTGCTCTGGAGAGATATTATGGTAGAGGAATATCCTGGTCCTACCCCGCAATGGGTATGGCCCGGATCATAAAAGCCCGAGGCGGGAACGAACTACAGGATAGCGCTGGAGAGCATTAGAGAGATAATGTGTTCGTGACTATACTAGAGTCTACGTCATTACATGAGAGTGATCCAGATTATCCGTCAATTATACGAGAGTCGACAGCCATCGACCTTAGATATGAGTTAAACGTCACTAGACGGAAGCGTTCTTCTCAGGACGGACGCATACGTCCTATACAGAGACATTGCCTTCATAAGTGTTATTCGTGTTAACTGTTCGTTGGTGTACTTGTATTTGGTTTATTGTACTAACGTATAATAAATCTCTATTTATGTATACTCAGTGTTAAAAGTTATTTCTGGCACTATTCTTTTCTCTGTTTATCCCCCACCCAACCAGGATACAACAATGGCCTACATACTTGATTTCTTTTTTCTTTAATCCCATTTTTCCTTCACTTTAATACCAAAAATCCTGAATTCTTTTAAAGACTTCTTTAATATACGTTGCGTGTTCTTTCACATTATCGCTTTTGATTAAAATGTCGTCTAAGTAAGTAGTAGTTCTGTCCCATGAGCATGGTATTCATAGTCAGCTAAAAGTGCTAATTTTATCCCAAATGGCAATCTGCTAAATTTGTAAAGTCCCTTGTGAGTATTGATACATAAATTTTTTGTACTTTCTTCTTCGACTGGAATCTGAAAATAAGCTTCGCCTAAACGAATCCTAGAAAATACCTTACCACGTTACGCTTGGTTGTGAAAGGATTCCAGTTTGTACCAATCAATCTAACTCTTTGTCAATTTCTTCTATGGTTGCAAAAAGCACGTTTCGCTTTTTCTTGAATACTGGTTGAACATTTTGCTTTAGTTCAATTTTAGCTGCAAACTTATTACATCAATTCAAACCGCTCAAGAATACCTCGGGGAATAGACTGTGTAGTTTTTCTTTTAATTTTGTAGCTTCTAACGGCTTGTACTCTATTTTCTTACAAAATTAGCTAATAGGTAATATCATACGTCAAACGTTTGCATCCAGTCTGTGCCCACCAAGTTGTCTGTCTTTCATTACAAGTATTTTCAATTTTATCGTTTTTCCATGGAATTTTAAGTTTAGAATTACTTCTTCAAAATTGATACCCTACCCTATAACGATTTTTCTGTGAATCATAGTCGGTCTATTTAGCTTCCTCCATGTTTGTAAATTAATTATAGTTAGATCCGATCATGAATCTAACTGTACTTTTAACATTTTATTTAAAATCTCGACTTCTACGTATTTTCTTGTGTTTAGATTGTCTTCGTAGTCCACTCTAGTAGTTCTTACCCTACTAGTGCGACATTCATTTCTGCATTAAGATGCCTTATATCTCATTTTTCAACAAGCTAAACAGTTCTTGTATTTAAATCGACAGTCTTTATTCCAGTTGAATTCACCACATCTGTAACATGCAGATGTAGGGGGCTTATTTTTTATTTAATCTCTCTCATTAATCGCCTTATATCATGTAATTGTTTCTTTATCATTAAATTTTTGTTCTTCTTTCGGGGAGGGTAAAAATCGTAAATTTTTGTTCAACTTACGTATGTGGGCTACTCTCGATTCCTCGATATCCTTAGAGTCTTTTTTGATGCTCAAGCATTTTTGACAGTTTTCAGACAATTTGATCCAGGCTCATTTTAAAGCTACGTGAACATTATTTGCGCATTTCGCTGTCCTTGGTTGAGACTAACCCCTGTACGAAAATAAGACGATTAAAATTTCCGGAGTCATTTCTGCCAATTTAAAATCATTGCATTGTTTGTTAACCATTGAGGTGAACGTCGAGTATATCCTCATTTTCGCTTTACACCTTTTGTGAAAGAGTGAAACCTTTGAACTGACGAGCTCTGTAAGGCATATAACTGCCTCGTCAAACGTTAGATCGTTTGTTTTTTTGGTAAAATATAGTCCACAAATTTTGTGTACTCCTCTGTTCCCAAGTAATAAACGTGTCTTTTTCGCATCCGTCCAGTTTTGGCAGTCTATGTTGAAAATGACTTTATGACGTCTGAAATAGTCCCCGAAATTTTTATCGTCTTCTAGAGAGTAATTAAATGTTTCTATTGGGTTCCAAACTGCGTCTTCGGAAAGAGTCGCCTCTTTTTTAATATTTTTTCTTGTGAGTTTACTGTCACTTTTAATAGTAATTCCTAGAGTTATATTTGTCTCTATTCATTTATTCTTTGTGCTTCCATCTGCCTTTTCTCTAATTTTAACTGTGCTTCAGTTAATTTTTTTTCCAATTTTAGCTGTCTCTCCTCACGTCTTATAACCTCAAGTATTGCTTTTTGAAAGTCTTCCATTTTTTTGCATTGTTGTGTAATAATTGCTTTCTTATTTAGCCGCCAATTAATTGTGGTGACTTCCTTGAGGAGAAACAAATATTGACTTTCAAATACTTTTTTTTGGAAGTGACGAATTTTTCTTTCTATCTCTTATGTAAGATTTTATTTTCTTCGTACGTTCTTTTATGTTCGTCGTTACTTGTTGTGACGGTTGTGACGAGTAGTTCTTTATTAAACCCTGAGTCGTTGTTTAATTGTTGTACGACGTGGTTTTCCAATTTCTATGGGATGAGGTCTTTCTTTTTGGTTCTTGCGTCCTTGCAAATTGTTATGTCGTGAGTAAGAATAAATAACTCAACAACAGGAATAGGTTAATTGTTGTATTCCGTGAAAATAGTATTTACAAAGGTTATTAGTATCCAATACAAGAATAAGGGTTAATCGTCTCAACCGTCGTAAGACGTAGTATGAGCAATGGGTACTTCCGGGTCGTCACCGGAAATCTACGACTGACTTGTCGGTCGGCTGCTGAGCACACTCTCCTACGTAGATGCCATCATTACTTTACATCGTAATGGAATAGTCCATTATAGCCGAATAGGCGCGGGCGTCCCAACACGAATCTTCGTTACCAGATCTTCCTCTTAATTTCTGAAAGAGTTCTTTCGAATTGCTGTGTCAGCTCGTGTGGCAATATGGATTTTTTGTTGTTCTCTGTGTGAGTTACTTTCGAGTGTTGTCGCCAAATTGTTGTGGTCGACGTGACTTTCGAATTGTTGTGGATCCTTGGAATGGGGTCCGCACTAATAATAAAAGATTACTCTTTGCTTGAATCAAGCGTATCATGTCTGGCTACAGTACATATTTCCTGGATGTTTGAACATCAGTAATCATCTTTCTATTCTGTGTATTGTACAAGTCATGTTTAGTACCACTTAGGTGTAGCGCAATTGTTATTAAGCAAATACCGCTATTTAGAAAATAAGTTTTAATATTAATATTTTCACAACACATTACTGTTTGGTGACGAAAGAAAGGCTTGCGTAAATTTCTAGGTAGGCGTATATGCTGTGAAAAAAAGGTGTAACATTTAGTCATCTAGATGATAACCGACGTTGTAAGTTCTATTCCTTTTTAGTATATCACACAAAGGCTTAGACAATAAAAATTTGATAAAAAGCCATGCCATAATATTCTTGTAAAATCTTAATTTTTTAGTGTACGAATTTGGCATCCTAATAAAATGAGACAAATAATTTCAACGTTGCTGTCAGGCGTTTCATTGTGGCAAAATATTCAAAAGAACTCTAGGATGATTTCTATAAGTTGCAAGAGAGCCTGATACTGACTGCTGTTATTTTTTGGGGGCTATATATTTTGCTTTTTCTCGTTGGCAATTATGTCCATCTGATATGGCTTCATGTTGTTCAACGTGCCAAAATGACATTGTAGTTAATGCATCGTCAGTAAGTAAGAATTCTTTGGTTAGTCCATCTCACATTGTGGCATTGAAATACGTTTGCACATTCATTGATATAGAAACTTCAATTGTTAGTAATAAAATACGTGCATTTGCTTAAAATATCCGGGTTTTCTCATACACGTACCCCTCTAAACTTTATCTAAATCTTTCTATTTAATTATTAGACGGAAAAATGCGCAAATGACAAGTAATATTCTTAAGATTATATTAAACCTGGAAAAGTAAAGGACAAGTTATTAAACCTGGAAAAGTAAAGGACAAGTTATTAAACCTGGAAAAGTAAAAGACAAGTTATTAAACCTGGAAAAGTAAAGGACAAGTTATTAAACCTGGAAAAGAGCATGACAAATTATTAAACCTGGAAAAGAACAGGACAGATTATTAAACCTGGAAAAGTAAAGGACAAGATAAAGTGAAGTAAAAAGGAAAGAAATTTCTAACTTAAAATATTCAGATAAAAATAAAGTTTGAATGCAATATTTTAAATAAGAAATTTCTTAATTTTCACTTCACTAGAAGTCCTATTATAGTCCTATTCTTTTCCAGGTTTAATATAATCTTCAGAATACTACATTTTATGCGTGCATTCTTCTTTGTAATTTATTATTTTTCCATGCATTGCCATGAATTTAATATAATTTTAGTGCTGAAAATTAATTTAAAAAAACAATTTATATGCAACTGATTTCAAAACAATACAAATTGATTATTTATAATTAATTCTGATAACTATTTCTGATAAAATTATAGGTAATAAACAAAGTCTGACTGTCAAAAATAATAAAAGATATCAACGGAATTTAAATATTGAAAACTGCATGCAAAAATATTAAACAGAAAAAGTTATGAAGAATAAGATTTATTATTTGAAACGTTAGTCACGCACTGACTTATGTTGTTAATCTCCTTTTTGCACTTCACATATTATCGACGTAACTTTTTTTTCTTGCTGAACCAAAATTCAAATATGTTTTTTTTTTCAAAATGTAGCTAAGTAGGTGTCTTATATAACCCTGTAAAATGTTTGAAATTTGGTTGAGAACTAAATAAGTGGTGAAAGCTGCCTAGATTAACTCAATGTTGGACTTAAGAATATATTTAACCACTGCCGTGGTTAAACGATATACATGTTTGTACACACAAACTCGCGCAAAGACACAGACATATCCTCCATATATATATATATATATATATATATATATATATATATAACATAGTGATGATCCACGTATACTGTCTTAATATGTATAGGACAGAATATTAATAAAAAGTTTTGAATTTAAAAATGTACTTTTTTGGGACAGTATTTGTTTATTTTTATTATTGTATTTTATATTTCAGACCGCCATCGGTCCTTCACTTATTTCTGATGAAGGACCGAGGGCGGTCTGAAATATAAAATACAGTAATAAAAATAAACAAATACTGTCCCAAAAAAGTACATTTTTAAATTCAAATTTTTTTATTAATATTCTTTCCTATATATATATATATATATATATATATATATATATATATATGTATATATACATATATATATATATATATATTTGTGATGCGGTTCTATGATGAAGCACCACGGGAGAGCTGGAAATGATAACAGAACCATAGATTTAAACGTGATTGTATTAAGTGTGGTTTATTTTAATTTAATATAGATGGCCTCCAATAGAACCAACTTAATAAGAAATTATCCAAATTTTAGAGAATTTTTGTCTTTATTTTCACCTGAAAGTAAAGACAAAATACAATGTTTGGAACGGCTCGTGATTAAATATAATAGACATTCATTGTCTCTTATATTTACCAGTATATGTTTTGAAAATTATCTGCTGCTTCGATATACTAAATTTAATATCTATCTATCTATCTATCTATCTATATATATATATATATATATATATATATATATATATATATATCAAAAGAGAAAAGAATTTACTAAGAAGGAAAATTTTCGGAAGCGTTATCATCAAATAATATCAAAACATTTAGCTACGCACCGATTCTTTTACAATCTCACCTTTCCTATTAGAAACAATACTTTCCCAATCAAACATACACAACAAACATAAAAATGAGAAAACGGTTCATTTCCGTCATTTTAACATCGCATAACACAACATTATACTGCACCTCAAAATTCTTTTCAAATATGAATTGCGACCTGTGTTTATGTTTAATAATTTTTATTTATGTTAAGAATAATTTATGAGAGTTTTTTTTCTTGTTTATAGATACGTTATTTAAAATAAAATTAATTTTATCTCTTTGTTTTCATAAAGTACATCAGCAGAGGAAAAGGGTAGGAGAGAAAAATATAGTTTTTACTCAAGTATTTTTTACTGAACTATATATATATATATATATATATATATATATATATATATATATATATATAACAGTTAGGCCATATGATTGGGTAAATGTGCTCAATATGTGATAAGGAGCATATGTAAACAAAAAATGGAGACTGAAGTCAACAGCAAGCGGTGACAGTCTCTTGTATGCATAAATGCAATCTTAAAAGAAAACAAACACCAGTGTTAATATATAGGATACAAATTCAATATTATCTCAGCAAACATCTGAAATAAAAAAATAGAAAACGCAGACATGCAAAATTGGATCAGTCAGTTAGTTAAGTGCCATACCTGATTGATGCTTGAGCGATCATGTCTCGAAAATGACATGACTAACCGGGTAGAAGATAATCCTGCAGTAGGATGCCATTGCTTTCTGCGGTAGATTGGTTGCTAGCCAAGGCTATAGAACCCAATCTGTCCTATTATTTGACACATAACTGGAAGGAAGAGACGGATTAATACCTTTCCCCAAGTGTATGTGGGTAAGTGAATGCAAGGTATTCAAGTGGAATTCGAACTCTGCACCGCGATTTGTCGTTCCGAGTCGATATCCACTGCACCACAACGCACATCGAAACTCAGTTTTGCTAAAATATTTCGGATTTTGTTTTACGGCTTAAATTATGAAAGTCCGCATTGGTTGCTTATAATGTCAAGACGTGCGTATATCTTGACATTTGCGTAAATTCAGTCATTGAGTTAAGTGCCATACTTGATATACGCTTGAGCGATCATGTCTCAAAAGAGACATGACTGACTGGGTAGAAGATTTTCTATCCTGCTATTTAAAGTATAGCTGAAGAGAGAAGAGACGAATTGTATTAATAATTAGTAATTAGTGGGGGATCAGTTTATTACTTAATAACAATAGAAAAATGATCCCCCCTTTATGCCCAGTCGAGGCTTTACTTATGTTTCCAATTATTATTTTCATTCAATTAGTTTAGTGCCATACGTGATACACGATTGGGCGATCATGTCTCGAAAAAAGACATGACTGACTCGACAGAAGATTTTCTATCCTGCTATTTAAAGTATAGCTGAAGAGAGAAGCGACGAATTGTATTAATAATTAGTAATTAGTGGGGGATCAGTTTATTACTTAATAACAATAGAAAAATGATCCCCCCTTTATGCCCAGTTGAGGCTTTACTTATGTTTCCAATTATTATTTTCATTCAATTAGTTTAGTGCCATACGTGATACACGATTGGGCGATCATGTCTCGAAAAAAGACATGACTGACTCGACAGAAGATTTTCTATCCTGCTATTTAAAGTATAGCTGAAGAGAGAAGCGACGAATTGTATTAATAATTAGTAATTAGTGGGGGATCAGTTTATTACTTAATAACAATAGAAAAATGATCCCCCCTTTATGCCCAGTTGAAGCTTTACTTATGTTTCCAATTATTATTTTCATTCAATTAGTTTAGTGCCATACGTGATACACGATTGGGCGATCATGTCTCGAAAAAAGACATGACTGACTCGACAGAAGATTTTCTATCCTGCTATTTAAAGTATAGCTGAAGAGAGAAGCGACGAATTGTATTAATAATTAGTAATTAGTGGGGGATCAGTTTATTACTTAATAACAATAGAAAAATGATCCCCCCTTTATGCCCAGTTGAAGTTTTACTTATGTTTCCAATTATTATTTTCATTCAATTAGTTTAGTGCCATACGTGATACACGATTGGGCGATCATGTCTCGAAAAAAGACATGACTGACTCGACAGAAGATTTTCTATCCTGCTATTTAAAGTATAGCTGAAGAGAGAAGCGACGAATTGTATTAATAATTAGTAATTAGTGGGGGATCAGTTTATTACTTCATAACAATAGAAAAAATGATCTACTTATGCCCAGTTGAAGCTTTACTTATCATTTCCAATTATTATTTTCATTGAATTAAGTTTGAGTGCCATACGTGATACACGATTGGGTGATCATGTCTCGAAAAAAGACATGACTGACTCCAATAAGAAGATTTTTCTATCCTGCTATTTAAAGTATAGCTGAAGAGAGAAGCGACGAATTGTATTAATAATTAGTAATTAGTGGGGGATCAATTTGTCATAATAACAACAGAAAAATGATCCCCCTTTTATGCCCAATTGAAGTTTCACTTATGTTTCCAATTATTGGTATTATTTTTCATTCAATTAGTTTAGTGCCATACGTGATACACGATTGGGCGATCATGTCTCGAAAAAAGACATGACTGACTCGACAGAAGATTTTCTATCCTGCTATTTAAAGTATAGCTGAAGAGAAATAATGAAGGACTGTATTAATAATTAGTATTAGTGGGGGATCAGTTTATTACTTAATAACAATAGAAAAATGATCCCCCCTTTATACCCAGTTGAAGTTTTACTTATGTTTAATTATTATTTTCATTCAATTAGTTTAGTGCCATACGTGATGCACGATTGGGCGATCATGTCTCGAAAAGACATGACTGACTCGACAGAAGATTTTCTATCCACCTGCTATTTGAAATATAGCTGAAGAGAGAAGCGATAGGAATTGTATTAATAATTAGTAATTAATTAAGGATCAGTTTATTACTTAATAACAATAGAAAAATGATCCCCCCTTTATGCCCAGTTGAGGCTTTACTTATGTTTCCAATTATTATTTTCATTCAATTAGTTTAGTGCCATACGTGATACACGATTGGGCGATCATGTCTCGAAAAAAGACATGACTGACTCGACAGAAGATTTTCTATCCTGCTATTTAAAGTATAGCTGAAGAGAGAAATGACGGACTACATATTAATAATTAGTAAATTAGTGGGGGATCAGTTTATTACTTAATAACAATGAAAAATGATCCCCCCTTTATGCCCAGTTGAAGTTTACTTATGTTTCAATTATTATTTTCATTCAATTAGTTTTAGTACATACGTGATACACGATTGGGCGATCATGTCTCGAAAAAAAGACATGACTGACTCAATATAAGAAAGATTTTCTATCCTGCTATTTAAAGTATAGCTGAAGAGAAGCGACGAATTGTATTAATAATTAGTAATTAGTGGGGGATCAGTTTATTGTAATAACAATAGAAAAATGATCCCCCTTTATACAGTTGAAGTTTACTTATGTTTTCCAATTATTATTTCATTCAATTAGTTTAGTGCCATACGTGATACACGATTGGGCGATCATGTCTCGAACATGACTGACTGAAACAGAATTTTCTATCCTGCTATTTAAAGTATAGCTGAAGAGAGAAGCGACGAATTGTATTAATAATTAGTAATTAGTGGGGGATCAGTTCATTACTTAATAACAATAGAAAAATAGATCCCCCCTTTATGCCCAGTTGAAGCTTTACTTATGTTTCAATTATTATTTTCATTCAATTAGTTTAGTGCCATACGTGATACACGATTGGGCGATCATGTCTCGAAAAAAGACATGACTGACTCGACAGAAGATTTTCTATCCTGCTATTTAAAGTATAGCTGAAGAGAAAGCGTGAATTGTATTAATAATTAGTAATTGATGGGGATCAGATTTGTAGCAATAACAATAGAAAATGATCCCCTTTATGCCAGTTGAGGCTTTACTTATGTTTCCAATTATTATTTTTCATTCAATTAGTTTTAGTGCCATACGTGATACCTTCAGGCAGATCATGTCTCGAAAAAAGACATGACTGACTCGGCATAGAAGATTTTCTATCCTGTTATATTTAAAGTATAGCTGAAGAGAAATGACGGACTGTATTAATAATTAGTAATTAGTGGGGGATCAGTTTATTACTTCATAACAATAGAAAAATGGTCCCCCTTTATGCCCAGTTGAAGCTTTACTTATGTTTTCAATTATTATTTTCATTCATTAGTTTTAGTGCCATACGTGATACACGATTGGGCGATCATGTCTCGAAAAAAGACATGACTGACTCGACAGAAGATTTTCTATCCTGCTATTTAAAGTATAGCTGAAGAGAGAAGAGACGAATTGTATTAATAATTAGTAATTAGTGGGGGATCAGTTTATTACTTCATAACAATAGAAAAATGATCCCCCATTTATGCCCAGTTGAAGCTTTACTTATGTTTCCAATTATTATTTTCATTCAATTAGTTTAGTGCCATACGTGATACACGCTTGGGCGATCATGTCTCGAAAAAAGACATGACTGACTCGACAGAAGATTTTCTATCATGCTATTTAAAGTATAGCTGAAGAGAGAAGAGACGAATTGTATTAATAATTAGTAATTAGTGGGGGATCAGTTTATTACTTCATAACAATAGAAAAATGATCCCCCCTTTATGCCCAGTTGAAGCTTTACTTATGTTTCCAATTATTATTTTCATTCAATTAGTTTAGTGCCATACGTGATATACTGACTGGGCAGAATATTTTGGTTTATTTTCTGCAGTTGACTGGTAGCTAACCAAGTCAATAGAATCCAATACGTCCTGCTAGTTAACCCATACATAGAGAGAGAAACGAAGAATTTATACCTTTCCCAAGGGTATTTTCGCGTAAGTGAATGCAACGAATTCGGCTGGAATTCGAACTCGGCTCTCCTATTTCTCGTTCACTGCACCACAACACACATTTCTTTGACAAATGGAAAACGCTAATATGACAATTGTTTCTATTGAAGCATTTCAAATATTTGATTGTTCTCTAGAAAATATTGGATCGCGTAATCTCGGGGTAAAAGTTTTTTTTTAATTAAATATCAAAGATACTCTTCGTGAACTAAAATTAAAATCTATAGCAGGAAGTTTGCTGTTTTACTAAGAGAGAACGGTGAGTATTCTTAAATATCAGAGTCTATCACTCACAAGCACACACACACACACACACGCACGCACGCACACACACACACACACACACACACACACACACACACAAATACGCACACACACACACACACACACACATATAAAGCAAATTTACAAAAGACGATGGTGTTATCACAGCTGTTAATGAAATGAATATTCCGGAAAAAGAAAAGAAATGTCACTTTGATACAAAATGATTAGCACTTTCCTGTTCATTTATCAATTATTAAATTTTTGATATTTTTGATTACTTATGGGGGATGTGCGTTGTGGCGCAGTGGATATCTACTCGGAACGGGAAATCGGAGAGCCGAGTTCGAATTCCAGTTGAATTCCTTGCATTCACTGACGCGCAAATACCCTTGGGAAAGGTATTAATGCGTCTATTCCTTCCAGTTATGGGTTAAATAACAGGACAGATTGGGTTCTACAGCCTTGGTCTGCAACCAGTCTACCGCAGAAAGCAATGGCAACCTACTGCGGGATAATCTTCTGCCCAGTCAGTCATGTCACTTTCGAGACATGATCGCCCAAGCGTGTATCACGTATGGCACTTAACTGACTGACTGATTACTTATGAAATGTTACCGGCAACAGGATTACGTGCTGAAGCCATTTGTTTCGTTGTTGCTAATTCCCTTAAAAAAACATTATTGTCTACGAATATAGATGTTGTTTGTTTGTTTATGTATATATGAACATATTACATCCGCACTCAACAAAATTTACTTGACATGTACCAAATATAGACCTAGATGATAACTGTAATCACGTCTATGAATTACATTTCTATAAAAAGCAAGGGACATTCTGAAAATTACACTTCAATGAAAAATCATTTGTTGATTATTAGATTTTAAATAATTTCGGATTTTTATTGGGTAAAGAATGCTATAAGCAACCAGCAAACTAGGTTCGAACTGCGGTTCAAGCTATTTGGTTCTTTCGTGATAATTCCCATAAAAGGACGTGGGATCTAATTCTTTAGTCTGGCGCAATGTTTCGATACTGGCGTTCCAAAACATTCTAACGATAGAAAGATATCTTCTTCTTCTTCTTCTTCTTCTTCTTATATATGCCATGTCTCTTCAAGATTACAGATATAATCTTTTGACTATATTACAAAGACAGATGAAACTATGTGATAAGTAACAGTAAGGGAAACCGAGAAAAATGAACTAGAAGATAGAATATAAATTATGGCAGTTATTTGTGGTACGGTGGATATCGGCTTGGAACGAGAAACCGTGGAGCCGAGTTCGAATTCCAGTTGAATCCATCGTATTCACTTACGCGCAAATACCCTTGGGAAAGGTATTAATGCGTCTCTTCCTTCCAGTTATGGGTTAAATAGCAGGACAGATTGGGTTCTATAGCTTTGGTCGACAACCAGTCTATCGCAGAAAGCAATGGCAACCTACTGCGGGATAATCTTCTGCCCAGTCAGTTATGTCTCTTTCGAGACATGATCGCCCAAGCGTGTATCACGTATGGCTCTTAACTGATTCATTATCTTCTAGGTCCCCTCATGACATAGGCGATCATGGCTCGCTGCAATCTTTTGTCCTTTGTAACTATTAATAAATTTCGCCTTTTTTAAAATTTCACACAAACCTTTTTCCGCCATCCATTGAATCTACCTTGCTAGCTATGTTATACATTGTTTCCTCTGTTTCTCTTGTCTTCAATCTGTTTTGTGAGCATTATATTTTCTTAGCCTTCTTTCGCCATTATTTGCCCCAGAAATTTCAACTGTCTCATCTAGATTTTAAATTTCACAAAGTTGCTTCCGTTCTCTCCAAAACGTTGCCGTTGCTCACGTGCTCCAATTCAAAAATTTCTCAGCATCCTTCCGTAGAGGCCTTTTTCTGCTTCCCTAAGTCTTTTCTTCACCTGAGGAGATTGTCCCACATTCACTATCGTATAAGAGGATTACATTACGTGACCATTCAATACTTTTCTTGTTGCTAATGAAATTTTACCTGTTTATTAATACTTTGCTTAGATTCGCGAAGGCTTCTTTCCATTTTCCAAGGTGCCTTCAGAACTCAGTGTCGCATTTGGCATCTTCTAATTTTTCTTTGATTAGCTTTTGGGAGGCATCTTTCATTATCCCAACACATCTACGGATATCAGGATCACATTTTCTGTCTTCTGTTAAAACACTTTCCAGATATTTAAATATGGTAATTTTCATGATTCAGGTTTTACTGTTGTTGCCGCCAATAGAAATTCTAATTCTCTCAGAATGACATTGAATAAATCTGGTGAGAAGATACATGCTTGTCTTACACACCTTTTTTTTAATCATTTCACTCCAAGCAAGACTGTTTTACTACCACAGTTGCATAAAGGCCTACATAAGAGAAGTTGATGAGAATGAGAGGTAGGTTATAAGGGCTGTCAGGAGGAGGGCAAACGACGGATGGCAGCACCGGCGTAATGGGGAAAGAGTTGATGGAGAAAAGAGCTTAAGAGAAAGGATGCGAGTCAGTGAGATAGGAGATGTCTATTGACCTTACATTTAAATTCCGGGAGCTTATAGCTGTCGGGGAAGCAAGGATAAGAAAGGGAATTCCACAGGCGGGGTGTGCGATAAAAGAAGCTGTTAGAGTAGAAATTGCGGTTACATTTTATCTTTTTTACTGTAAAAGGGTGGGATCTGGTTGCTAGTCTAGTAGCTCGTGTAGATTTATACATAGGGGGCACCAGTGAACTAAGTTCATTGGGGCAGAAGCCGTGAAAGTATTTGTAGACAAGCCACAGGGAAGCCACGTCACGCCGGTGAAAGAGTGACTGCAGCAGAGCTGCCAAATCAGAATTGATCATTTTAGAGATTCTCTGTTGGATTTTGTCAAGAACTCCGAAGTGAATAGCAGGCACACTCGACCAGATGTGGCAGCAGTATTCAATACACGGCGGATGGTAAATTTACAGATGTGCAGAATGGATTCAGACGGTAAAAACTTACTAGCCCTGCACTGTGAGCCGACCTTCTTAGCAGCGGATTTAGCTATGGATTCTATATAATTCAATTTAAGGTCTACTGAGTGTGTTAGGCCAAGAAGGTGTAGTGCTTTGCTCTCAGGGAGGCTAGCCTGATCCATGCAAATGTGTGGTAGAGTTGAAGCGATTGTCTATGATGGTTCGTGGATTATTCTAATATCCTTCTGAAACATATTTTCTTTTTCTAAATATACATATATTCTTCTGTGTGCCCTGTCTTTTCAGGACGTAGGCAATCATAGCTTTCCACGTCTCTCTATCCCTGGTGTTTGCTCCTGTTACACCTCACAATTCCCGTTCCATCATCCATCTGGTCAGGCCCTTCAAATATGTTATCTGCTACCTTCCTCTGTCTCTTTTTCCTTCTATCTGGCCTGTCAGTATCAGGTTCTCCAGGCTCTCCTTCCTCTCATTGCATGACCCAGGAACTTCAGTTGTTTCTTCCTGATGCTCAGTATTAATTTTCTTTTTGCTACCATTCTTTCCAACACCTCATTGCTCACAGGCTCGGTCCATGATATCCGCAGCATCCTTCTGTAAAACCACATTATTGCTGCTTCAAGTTTTTTCCTCATATTCGATTATATTGTCCAGCATTCACTGCCTTATTGAAGAACTGATATTACATAGCAATCCAGCACTCTTTTCTTTGATTTTAGTGAAATTTTCCTGTGTGTTATACTTTACTCAGCTTCTGGAACACGTCCTTTGCTATGCCAATTCGCCTTCGGATCTCCGTGTCGCACTTTCCATCTCCTGTTAGAACAATCTCTAGGTATTTAAATGTTTGTACTTGCTTGATTCTCGTATCCCCCACCTGTATTTGGCATTTTGGGTTGCTCTTGTTACAATTAACATGACAAAAATGCAAATAAAAGAAAAACTTTGAAAAAGAAGGATAAGCAGCTTAAGTGTGTAGGAAAATTGTTTGTTTCTTGAATACATCCATTAATATTTTTTCAACGATCACTTAGCGTCCTTGGGTGCCTCTCAGTCATAGAAATAACAAGCTTTGTTCGACCAGTTGAATGTAGAAGTTTAAATCATTTGCTAGGGGAGCAGATTTCTTCCGCAGTGGATAGCCTAATAATTCCCAAACATGTCCAATGTGACTGACTTGGTAAACCGCGAAACCGATTATTCACAAGTGACGCTCGAGTAACTATGTCGTGTCCCACGCCATCTGCTAACTGGAAAAGTTTAGAAGAAGTCTCTCCTGAAGAATGGAAGTCAATTTTGCATCATTAATTTTCCCAGTACACAAGATTGAGCGACCAGTGCTCTAAATCGCTTCTCGCATCATCCTCGAAAAATCTCGTGTTTGAAGGTAGTTAAAACTAAAAAACAGTACCTTCTTTAGATCCAGATGCGTTGTGGTGCAGTGGATATCGGCTCGAAATGACAAATCGAGGAGCCGAGTTCCAATTCCAGTTGGATTCCTTGCATTCAATTACACACAAATACCCTTGGGAAATGTATTAATCCCTTTCTTCCTTCCAGTTATGGGTGAAATAATAGGACAGAGTGGGTTCTATAGCCTTCGCTGGCAAGCAGTCTACCGCAGAAAGCAATGGCAACCTACTACGGGATAAACTTTCGCCCAGTCAGTCATGACTCTTTCGACACATGATCGCCCAAAGCATGTCTCATGTATGGCACTTAACTGACTGAATGAAGATAATAGTTGGAAACGTAAGTAAAGATTCTACTGAGTATAAAGTGGGGGATCGGTTTTTTATTGTTATGAAGTAATACACTGATCCCCAACTAATGACTAATTATTAATACAATCCGACTCTTCTACCTTCAGCTATACTTAAAATAGCAGAATAGAAAATCTTCTGTCCAATCAGTCATGTCTCCTTCGAGACATGATCACCCAAAGCGTGTATCACGTATGGCACTTAACTGACTGAATGAAAATAATAGTTGGAAACCTAAGTAACGCTTCTGCTGGACATAATGTGGGGGATCGGTTTTCTATTGTTATGAAGTAATAGACCGCTTTATTACTAATTATTATCCCCCTTTAATACAATCCGTCTCTTCTCCTTGACGTTAATTTTCAGTCAAGTAGGCAAAACCTGGTTTGTCCGAGAAATTACGTCTTGCTAAAATGAAGGATTTATTTTTAATATGGTATTAACCCATTTCTTTCTTTCTCAGATAACTATGCTTATAACACACTGCTGTACTGTTATTCACATCATTCGACTCTGGAATCGTTCCTTTGTTATGACCCTGGACCGCTGAACGGTCAAGTAGCTCATTTTTAGTGTACCTATGAGTTGAGTACACCTCGGGATGAAATCACTGTAGAAACTTGGCCCAGACCTTGCTCCGAATCTGGAAGTAGCATTTAAACTTTTTCTGATTATATCTGTCAGGGAAAAAAGCAAACGGAAGTGAGATCCATAAACGGGAATTGTGAGAGCAAAAACTGTTAGAGTAACAGGGTAGGACCTTGATGCAAATCTAGTCAGTCAGTTAAGTGAAATACGTAATACACACTTTGGGTGATCATGTCTCGAAAGAGACATGACTGAGTGCGCAGAAAATTTTCTATCCTGCTATTTAAAGTATAGCTGAAGTGAATAATAAGTAATTAGTGGGGGATCATTTTATTAGTTCATAACAATTGAAAACCGATCCCCAACTTTGTGCCCAGTAAAAAGTTGTCTAATATTTCTAACTATTATTTTCATTCAATCAGTGCCATACGTGATACAGGTTTTGGGTGATCATGTCTCGAAAGAGACATGACTGAGTGAGCAGAAAATTTTCTATCCTGTTATTTAAAGTATAGCTGAAATGAAAAGAGACGTATTGTATTAATAATAAGTAATTAGTAGGGGATCATTTTATTAGTTCATAACAATTGAAAACCGATCCCCAACTTTGTGCCCAGTAAAGAGTTGTCTAATGTTTCTAACTATTATTTTCATTCAGTCAGTTAAGTGCCATACGTGATACACGCGGTGGGTGATCATGTCTCGAGAGAGACCACTCTGATTGGACAGAAGATTTTCTATTCTGCTATTTTAAGTATAGCTGAAGGGAGAAGAGACGGATTGTATTAATAATTAGTAAATAGTGGGGGATCAGTTTATTACTTCATAACAATAAAAACCGATCCCTTACTTTATGCCCAGTAGAATCTTTACTTACCGATCCAACTATTATCTTTATTCAGTCAGTTAAGTGCTATACGTGATACACGCTTTGGGCGATCATGTCTCGAAAGAGACATGACTTACTGGGCAGAAGATTATCCCGGAGTAGGTTGCCATTACTTTCTGAGGCAGACTGGTTGTCAGCCATGGCTATAGAACCGAATCTGTTTTATTATTTAACCCATAACTGGAGGAACGAGATGGACTAATACTTTTCCTAATGGTATTTGTGCGTAAGTGAATGCGAAGAATCCAACTGGAATTCGAACTCAGCTCCCTGATTTATTGTTCCGAGTCGATATCCAAAGCACTACAACGCACATACATAGCCGCACCACAACGTGGCTTAAATACATGTGGGCGGGAACCATGAAAAAAAGCTCGTTAGATCAGTTACCGTGAAAAATATTTGTAGAAAAGACAGAGGGAAGCAATGTCACGTTAGATTATAAGAAGAATCCGATCAGATATGATAACATTGTTCAATTTTAAACAGTTATCGTTAGATTAAATGTTTCCCAAGCCAATGTGTTCCGTATGTGCCCCCTGTGTAGGTAACGGAGAATTATCAGAAAACCTTTTGAACGAATCATCAATACGAAAGTATTTGAACGCCTACAAAAAAATCCTTAGCCTCTAAAAACATGGTTCCTACTTTTCTTTGTTCATTATCATGCAGTGCATCTTGAAAGTCATCAATCTAGACATCTTAAAAGCCTCTCAAAGTTGTGAGGCGGTTTGAGTGGAACATACTTCTCAGTGATGGAATACGTTGGGAATGTAGGTAGTGTGCCCCAACGTAAGTGGACTAGCGGGTCCTAGCCGTGAAGGTTAGAACAGACAGAAGCAAGGAATTTAGCTTTTTTATATTTTTATATTAACAACGTATTTCTGACTAGCCGGCACGGTGCTCGGGTGTAATGAAAGCTTTAAAACTAATCCATGGTCCTGGATCACGGACTCTTTGGAAGTTGTCACGAAAAACTGAAAAGTAATATTTGATTCCATTCAAAGCGAAACCGTAGATTGAAAAAAAAAATAAATGGATATAAGTTAAATTTTGATTTCCAGTATCGATGTCAAAGAAGTTTTCCGGCGCAAACTGAATTTGAAAGGCTAAATAAGTTCTCTGGGTAAATGGAATCATGGCTGAGACTAAGAACTACCATTATATCCATCTAGAGCAAAACCCAAAGCAAAACAAAAATGAAAGGGCTGAAAACCTGATTTTCATCAGACCCGATAGGATATCGCAGTAGCGATTTCCAGTATTGGAGTCAAATAAGTCATCTAAGTATAAACCAACTTAAGTAAGTCCATGAAAACTTATCATAACCATCGGGAGTAAAATTGGAGAAAATGAGTCATATTGATGGCTGAATATCTGTTTTTAATCTGGTTTGATAGAATATCAGGGGTATCGATTTCCGATATCGGGAAAAATAAGTCGTCTGAGATTATCTACTAATGTTTGAGACTAAAAACTATAATTTTACCAAGTTAGAGCAAATTCTGCAGCAAGAACCACGATAAAAGAGCTGAAATCCTGATCTTGATCAGACCTCATCAGATATCGGTGTATCAATTTCCATTATCTGGGAAAATCGGAAAAATATTTAGTCAATGACCTGATAGAAGGCCTAAAGAATATTTGTGTGAAGTTTGGTGAGAGTCGGATAAAAATATAAATAAATTATAAATAAATATAAAAATTTTTTATAGAAGACATACCGACAGACAGACGCACACACAAAGACCTTGCCTTTTATATACATAGATCCCATACCACATTTAAAATAATAAAATAAATCTTCTACTACTAGACCAATGTCTTTGGTAACTAATGTCCTCCATAAGGATACTATTCAAGAATTTTTGTGATGATCCGTCGAAGGATATATCTCAAGCCCAGATTCCGCTACTGACCAGTCAATGTTAAAATGCTTTGTCTTTACAAAACGTATGGCTCATAATAATTCATAGTCCTGAACATTGATGTCCTTTGGTGATTTATTGGCAAGATCAACTTTGATCTATAATGAAGAATATTGACATATGTTTCTCAATTATGGGACAGTATAATTGTTTCTGTAATATTCGTGAGATATTGGCAAACGATAAAAACAAGGCTGTTAAAAGTTTCGGTATAGAAAATGTAAACAGGATTTACATTATTCAGGCTATTGTTTTCATTCTTGTTGCCATTTGTACGACCTTTCGGCCGTTGTACGCTCCGTATAGCGAAGAAAACGGCGACTTACCTCGCCAAACCAAGCGACAGCGCGTCGCGTTAATACTGCAATGGAAAATGCGGCGAAAATGAAAATTACAGACCCAAACAGAAAAAAGGGGTTATTCCGCATAACATGCTGAAGACGGAATATTTAATAAAAAATACATAAATAAATAAAAACAAGTCAGTCGCAGGAGTCGCTATAAAAATATATGCAAATATTTAGCGTCCTCTCTGATCAAAACAGTCGTTGCTCTCGAAGCGAGGAGAAAGTTTTTTGGGTCTGACTGGTTACGTGGATAGCAGTTCGTGAGATTGTACCGGCGAATTGAATTTTAGGCATTTTTTTTTCTGGCCTGATACTCGATTCTGAACTTTACGTGATTTTTCTCTGCGTTGTGGAAGTAATTTGCGAGAAAATATTTCCTTGCAATACCAGGTCTCCTACACTCCGGCCTTCTTTATGTTCTAAGAATTTCGAACCGAAACCTCTATTACAATCACTGGGGTATATGAACTCCATTTTTTGCGTAAAGCCTCGATTGGAAGTCATGAGTTATCTCCCTCTAACCCTGCAAGTTACTTGTTCACCACTGCTGTAGCCTGGTATTGAACTCACAACACTAAGAATCAAGTCAGGGACTAACCAACGTCTATATCCACTTCTTCTTGTTCTTAATGACACATGGCTCAGTGAATATAAACGTTGGTTAGTTTAATCCTTGATTGCACACTTGAAGTCAACGTACAGACGATGAATGGGATCATGTATATTACGTATGATAGTTGTAGTTGAACGACAAATCAACATCTTTCTTGCGTTCTATGAAGTTGGACTTAATAATCTTTTCAAAAGCCATTCAGAAAAAGTCTTAATCATTTTGCTTTATTCAGGCCAGTACCGCCATTAAAAGTATTAAATTAAGAGAAAAGACTGTGTACAGCGGTATTGAAGAAAAAAAAACATAAACTAGTTTCAAGAAAATAAAAGAAGGCCATTGATGTTGCATTTAAATTTTTGGAGATTGTATCTATCAGAAAAGCAAGTAAACGTAAGAAAGTTCAACGGGAGGAGAGTTTGGGAAAATAAATTATTTGAGTATACGTGGCGGTTAAATTTAACTATTTCAAAGGTAAAAGTTTGGGACCTAAACGCCAGTCTAGTAGCACACGTAAGTTGCCATTAAAATATTTGTAGAAACGATACAGGTAAATCATGTCACACCGGTAAGAAAGTGACTAAAATCAAGATGCCAAGTCAGGATCGATTACATTGCAAATCCTTCTTTGGATTTTGTCAAGAACCTCGAGATTAATAACCAGAAAACATGACCAGATATGGCACCGTTACTCAAGCACTCACAAATGATAGATTTACAAATGTACAAGATGGATTCTGAAGAGAAAAAATATTACCGGCTTTTCATAGTGACCAAAATTTTCTAGAAGTTGATGCAGCTATATATTCGATGGAGACGTTTCACTTCAGGTTGGTTGAAAATGTGAAGCCAAAGAGGAAAAGTCATTTGCTCTTCAGGAGACAAGGGTTCTAGGCATGACGATAAACTGCATCCGGCAGCAAGGCCTATGATTGGGAAGTTGTAAAAAGCAGGGAACCAGCTCTTAATTGCTGTTGTTCCCAGGTTCACCCTAACCCAGGGTGGTAGCACCAGAGTGACAACATCCTGACCCAGTGTGGTAGCACTGGGAAATAACCCCCAAACGGGGGTCAAAACTCTATGAAACTATAAAAATACACTTTTATAAAAATATATACATAAAAATATACTTTTATAGAAAAATACACATTTTTGAAATAAAAATATTACCAACAATACATTTTTGAAGAAAAATTATTACCATAACATATTTTTGAAGGAAAAAAAAATATTCTCAGCAAAACATTTTTGAATACAAAACTAGAAAACATTTTCAGTTTTATAAAAAAAAAACAAAAGAAAGTTTTCATTAAAATATAATTAAATGGACCTTCTCACTGTAACCGGACATAAAAAACAAAACAGCTTAAAACGCCACCTTATTGGCATTAAATAACTCACACAGGTGTTGATATGCCGTTAAACAAAACTCAAACTCAGGAGAATAGAATAAGCCATGCTGATGGTGGGTAGAAAATTTCACTATAGTGGTTAAATGATAAAAGTATAATCGGTGAAGGTATATATATATATATATATATATGTGTGTGTGTGTGTGTGTGTGTGTGTGTGTGTGTGTGTGTGTGTGTGTGTATATATATATATATATATAGAGAGAGAGAGAGAGAGAGTTAAACGCTAAAGTATTCGACCCAACTAGATTAATGACATCATTTATTAATTTAGTTGTTCTTCACAAAATCCAACAGAGAATCTGTCATGTGATCGATCCCGACTTGGCAGCTCAGATAGAGTCACCTTCTTACCGGCTCAATCTGGCTTCCCTGTGTCTCTTCTACAATTACTTTCACGACTTCTACTCCGATGAACTTAGCTCACAGATGCCCCCTATATATGAATTTACGCAAGCCAGAAGATTAGCATCTAGGTCCCACCATTTTACCGTGAAACCAATAAAATATAAACGCAAATTCTACTCTAAAAACTTCTTTTTTTGCACTTCCCGCCTGTGGAATTGCCTTCCAGTTACTTGTTTTCCCGACAGCTACAATCTCCAAGAATTTAAATGCAAAGTCAATAGTCATTTCCTATACTTGTTTTCCCGACAGCTACAATCTCCAAGAATTTAAATGCAAAGTCAATAGTCATTTCCTATCTCACTAACCTGCATCCTTTCTCTCATGCTTCTTTTCACCGTCTACTCCACTCGTATCAGTATTCTCATCCTTCTCTTACACAATTCCTGACACCCGCTAAAGCCTGTCACCCTTTCTCCTAGCTTTCATCCTATGTAACCCACTGTAAAACATTGACAGTAACTGCCTTGCTGGGGGCGATATGATTATAAAAAAACAATATATATATATATAAATTAATTTCAGAAAAGTTTATATGAATCTCTTGCCTTTGAGCCATTGTGAAAATAAGATGAGGATTAACATTTATTTCATGCTAAATAGTAAAACATATAACGTGGATTAACGAAACTGATTATAAACAACCGAAAATTTAAAATGATTTGTTTGAACATAATTTTTGATCGATACTCGTATTTAAGTATATTTATTTTTTTATGGTTGTTTATAACCAGTTTCGTTAATCTTCGTTAATTTCCCAAACATGTTTTCATTTGTCGATATTACGATACATTTCAGAGCAGATAAGGTTCTTACTATGAATTCGAAAAATGTGTTTATAATCTTAATTTCACTTCGTTTATACTGATTGTTATTCGTGGCTGAAGTAAGTTATACTTTTGCTTTGATTTTATTTTGTTTTATTATTTGTGGCTGATTTTAAAATAGTTTCATGGTTATTTGAACGGGTGTTCTTTACATTTTTTCAAAGAAATTTCTTTGACCGGACATTAAGGAAGTTAAAACTTAGTTAACCCACCACCGCTACCATTTTTTCTTCTTTCTTTCTTCTTCTTCAATTGGAGTAGATAGTTTAGACTATCACCCAGTTCACACTCCACCCACGTCTATTGAACAGGTGTAGAGTCACATCCCTTGTTCTCTGTTTAGGATGTGGTTTCCGGTTTTCTCTTTTCCAATCTTTTCACTTTTATTTAAATTGGAGTAGATAGACTAAACTATCGCCCGGTTCACACTCCACCCACGTCTATTGAACAGGTGTAGAGGCTCATCCTTTGTTCCCTGTTTAGGATGTGTTTTCCGGTTTTCTCTTTTCCAATCTTTTCACTCTTACGTAGCCCCCGTACATCAGTGGAGTTACCGCTTTGCTCGGGGTGATATGATTAAAAACAAAGGTCTAAGATGCGCCAGATCACTTGTATTAAAATTATGATGTACAATTTTTTTGTACCGTAAATATATCCCTGTATATTTGAAAATAAATTTCATAGTTAATTTTTTTAATATTTTTCTAAGAGAACCGTCGAGTGGTTTGAGACACTATTACGGGAAATGGTGCCAACATTTATTTCTCGCGATACTGTATTTCCTTTTATTGTACGTCTTTGTTCTTTCTTTTTCTCTTATTGCTTTCCATTACGTTTTTCTGTTTCCCCTTTTTTTCTTTTTCCTCCTTTTTTGTTTTTTGTTTTTTCCCCTTCTTTACATTAATCAATCGTCTATCTTTTCTTTATCCTTGCTTTCCTCTTTCTTTGAGGTTCTTTTTCGAATGAGGGAGAAAGTTTCGTAAATAACCGTTACAAGTGTCTATTCTAATATGGACACATGAGCGTCTATGCAAAATTGAATAAGAGGAAAGAAAAATTTGGTGGGTTCTTTTGGGGACCAACTGTTGTGACATTTGGGTCTGACGAGCCGCGATAATAACATCAGGACGCGATGAAATATGTATTACACATTGTAATATTCTAAAATCCTTTATGATATATATATATATATATATATATATATATATATATATATATATATATATATATATGTAAGCTTGAGAGTTGAAAAGGGAAATAAATAAAGGCAGAAAATGACAGAGAGATAGAGGCACTGTCACACGCGCATATTATTCACGCCTATTTTATTAAACGATTTCAGTGCGGGCAAATGAGAACACAAGAGCAACGTAGCTTGATTAATTTTACAAAGATAGAAGAGTTTAGAAAGATTGTATTATTATTAATAAAATACGAAAACGAGAAGAATTACGTAGACTGGTAAATTTATGTGCTGAATGGATTTTGACGAGAAAACCTTCTTGGCTCGGTCCAGCAAACCCAACCTTCTTAGCAGTTGAAGTAACTATTGATTCAATGTATAAATTCTACGTTAGATCGGCCGAGAGAGTGAAGCTGAGGAGGCGCAGTATCTTGCTTTCCTAGAGACGAGTGCAATTAATGTGGAAGTTAAAAATGCTTCTATATGGTGGTTAATGCGTAGCACTTTCATATTAAAATATACGAGCCATTGCTTACCAAGATCTATCACAGATAGCACATGATACGTTCTTAGTGATCTATTAATGGAATTAAAGGGATTTTATGAGATTATTAACATCACAGTAATGATCCTTCAACTTACAGATTGAGATTCACTTCAATATATTATGTGATTTTGTGCCTCTTATTCTTCGTAGAGATTTGTTCTGACAGAATCAGAAGCATAAAGGCAGTAAAAACTGAATACATTTGTCCTTGTCTTTCCCACAGTTCCCAGGTGGTATTCTCCTGTCCTCAAATGACGATTTATCTTTAGTCTCATTTGTCACTCTTTCAAGCTGAAAATCATTCAATCTTTCTAAACTCTTCTATTCGCTCTGCTATTCTTCTAGGGGTTCTTTACAAAATCCCCAGAAGTATTTGCAATGTTATCGTTTTCGATTTGGCAGTTCGCTTTCAGCCACATTCTCAACGACGTAATGTAGCTTCCCTCTGCCTTTTCTACGATGATTTTCACGGCTTCATTTCCTGTTGCATCGCCGTCATGAAATATACTCAGGTAACTTTTTTGGCAACTATGTCTCACCATTTTACCGCAAAAATAGACAAATGTTACAGCCACTTCTTCTCTTTCAGTGTCTTTCTTTGCATCGTGGTACCCCCTCTCTTATTCTTGATTCCCTGATAGATACAATCTCTGAAAGCTTTAATGAAACGTCATGTTTACGATGTCCACTATAGTTTATGTATATAGAATACAGCTTCAGTACGTAACCTGTTCAATGAAACGTCTGACTCACGAGTCAGACACTTTACTGAATCGGACTATATCGCCAATATCCGGGAAAATATAGTCGACTTTATACACGTCGCATTGAATATTTTGAGCCATCTGATTGGTTAACCCTTCTATTGGTGAACTATCAAATTAATCAGCTCATGGCTGGCTCATTAGTATACAAGGGTACCCAAAAACTCCAATTCCGTCAATTGCCATGTTCTATCGCTATGACTCACACCTCTCTCTTACCCTTTCTTCAACATCCTCTTTGCCGTTTTATGTCTCCCCATTCTTCTCACTGTAACCCTCTACACACTTCTTCTTCTACGTGCCCTGTCCTTTCAGAACGTAGTCAATCATGGGTCTCCACGTCTCCCTATCCCTGAGAGCTCTTAGCACGCCTTCTTCTGGAATGCTTCTTTCGCCATGGCAATTCTCCTAATTTGAGCTGAAATGAAGTGAAGAGAAAGCAATAAACCTAAACTACAAAAAAACTCAATGTCCGGTCATCAGCAAAAATAAGAGCCAAAAATGCGAACTACAACACAAGTATATTAAAATCAAGCAGGTCCAGAAATTTAAACACCTGGGAATTGTTCTAATAGAACACGGAAAGTGTGACACTGAAAGCCGAGGACGTATTAGCATGTTGAAGAATGCATTTCAAAAGCTGGGTAGAGTATTGAGAAACACATATCATTATAAACACAGAAAAAAATACTGAATTGTTATGTGATGTCTATTCTGCAATATGGCAGCAGAGATGAAGGAAAGACTTGTAGCAACCGATATGTGGTTCTACAGAAGGATGCTGAGGAAACATGGACCGATGATGTGAGCAACGATAAGATTTTGAAGAGGATGGAAATGAATAAAAACATTTAGTTAACATCAGAAAAAAAGCTGAAGTTTCTGAAACATGTAATGAGGAAATATGGCTCGGAGAACCTGATAATCACGAGACATATAATAGGAAAGAGAGACAGTAAAAGCAACGCAAAAGATACTGGGTTGGATTGGGCAAATAAATGGTGTGACACGGTTTGAGAGAGTTAACAAAAGAAATGGCATTAAAAGCTAAAAAGTATAAGAAGATGTGGAAGGCCATGATCGCCTACGAACTGAAAGGACGGTATGCCGAAGTAGAGAATGACAACCCTATTTTTTTAGAAAAACTGGCCATGAAAACTCACACTACACATCTGAGCATACGGTTAAGTTTAAGAGTTTGATTAGACTTATCCTCATTGGCAGCCACTCTTGAAGCAGAGTAATGCAGTGTGGAAGCTTTAGTTGAAGATTTCATGAATACGAAGTTTACTCAAAAGTCATTGATATGCATGTCCGTTGGCAGATTTGAAGTGGTGGCATTAGGGAGGCGATTCTGGGTTGGGATATTTTCTTGTACCTTCCTTCTTATTCGTTTTGCTGCCAAAGCTTAAGTTCGATCCTTTTCAATGGTCTCAGCAGCCTGGCGACTCTCCAATCACCACGTGGACTGGTTCTTAGCTTGAGGTTTAAGCGAGTTGAGGTCAGTATCCCCTTGCTTTATCGTAATAACCATCTGAATTCGAAAATTGTATTATAGGCTTAATTTGACATCTTTTAGACTGATCGTCATTCGTGATCGAGAGGTCTAAACGCGGCAGATCACATGGTAGTGGATCCTATGTGGATAGGAGTCGCAGGTTCGAATCCTGCTGAATGACGCACATTTTCGTAATAAAAATTTTCGTGATAATCAGGGCGGGAGAAATAAATATGTGATACTGTGTGATTATAAATATCTACTTAAATACGGAATGCAGAAGACAGTGCAAAACCCTATTTTTTGCTTACAAAATCTGACCACGAAAACTGACACTGCACTTGCGAGTATACGGTTAAGTTAAAGAGTTTGATTAGATTCATCATCATCGGTAGACACTCTTAAAGCAGTGTAAGCCAGTCTGGAAGCTTTAGTTTTCATGAGTCCGTAATTTACTCAAAAGAGTATCGATCAAAAATAATGTTCAAACAAATCATTTCAAATTGTCGGTCGTTTATAACCAAGTCTGGTGAATCTTCGTTAATTTCCGTAATATATATATATATATATATATATATATATATATATATGCGGTGTAGACATAGAAGAATCTAAAGGAGTATCCTGTACATACAGTGGTAGGATAACTCTCTAAGAGAGCTCTAAATATATATTTATATAAATACATATAAAGCAAATATTAGAAAAATTAAGGCGGACACGTTATTTCATGGTAAATCGGAAATGTAGGCCTATTTCCGGCGAACCATCATCAGCTTCCGTCTTTACTGTAGAAAAGATTTTACACGGATGAAATTCACAAAGACTCCACTCCCTCACCCAAAAAAAAAAACGAATAAAAATAAAGTTCGCTTTCTTAAAAGAGAACATTTAAGAAAAAATACATCATTGCATCAGATCGGCGAATATACAAACATATTCATACATAAGCATATATATACGCAACATATAATCAAAGAGCACGCGTAAGAGCGGATGTCAACTAAAATCTAAAGATACATTAGCATGTCAGTTAGACTACTGATCCGTAGATTTGAAACGTAAAGTAAGGGGGTTAGGTGAGAGAGAGAGAGAGAGAGAGAGAGAGAGAGAGAGAGATAGCGTTAAAAAGAAAGGGTAAGTCTCTTAAAGCGTAAACGAAAAGGGAAGAAGAACAAAGAGGAGCGGAATAAATCCAAAATAGAAAGGAAAGATGGTAGGAGAAAATGAAAATAACCATAAATAAAAAAAATATTATATATTAACGGTGAAAGGATAAGAAATCGAAGTCTAAAATAATTAAAAATATATATTTAAGGGATGATAGTTAATTAATATGTTGTGATCACAAACTCATCACACCACAATATAATCAAAATTATAATTATACAATCAACAAAACAAATATAATAGAATATAAAATTAAAAAAATTAAAAAATAAATTTAAAAGTAAGCCTAATTATTCTATTTAAATCTAGTTGTTTAAACTTAATTATTTAGTTTAAAAGTAAATTTGCATATCACTAGTGAAAGTATAAGAAATTAGAATTTTAAAAACCTAAGGAAATTAAACAATTAACATATACTAGTTAATCAATCCGTTTTGATCGCAATAAACAGCACACCACTATATAATCAAAATTATACTAATAATTCGGTTTAAAATACAATAATAATAATAATAATAATAATAATAATAATAATAATGATAATAATAATAATACAATAAAACCTAATAATACAATAATGTCGGTAAATTTTTCGGTCAACGGTACAATTATAATACAGTATAACTTTAGTAATGTTAAAAACATATATATATATATGTACACATACAACTCACACGCACACGTAAATGCGTACACACATACACACACATGCATATATATGTATACACATATATGTACACGCACACAGATACATATATACATATACACATATACGAACACACATAGACACACACACACACACATATATATATATATATATATGCACTCAAACACCAGCAAAAGCAAATATGTAATCAATAACATAGACATATAGAAACCCGTATATATATATATATATATATATATATATATATATAAATCTCGACACATATAACAATGGTGTACAAATAAACAATATATATTCCATAAGATAGTGTGATGTGTGTAAAGCCTTCAGAGGAATGAATGAGGGGCTAAAAGTTTAACATAATTTAAACCGGCTCCTATGTCGACATTTTAAAAATTAGTTCCCTCCTCAGATTCATGTATACTATTTTGTGTAGGCTGATTTTCTCGTCGTAAATATGTCAATGAAAAGGGGGAAAACAGTCCGATTAGTTTAAATAATATAAATACTCATATCAGAAGTATACACAAATGTAGAAATTGGATGATCAATAACGAACAAGGTGAAGATACCATGTTCAAATCAAGCAATTTATTGTTAGACGACAGTTGCTGTCTTGATAATGCAGTAATTACAATCCAATATACAACGGCAATGTCATTATTAAACACTTGCTGTTAAATCTATGTTAACGTGGACCGAAAGAAATCTACGTAATGCTCGTATATAAAAATGCATTACTTGCCTACCAAAGTTATCCTAGTGCGGATGAAGGAGGATCTTGACCCACTTACCAGCAATGAGAAGCCGTCGTATGCAGGAAATACAAAAACAAAATTTTCTGGAAAGGCACTGAACATAGTAAGTAGAATATATTCATAAGCAGATAAAAAAAATGTGTTTGCTTAAATCGTAATGAAAATAAAAACGAACGTTTGGGAAATAAATGGCTTCGCTAAAATCTAATCTTTTATGATGAAGTCGTTTCCTTTAATCTCGGTCCGTCGCAATTTGTTTCGAAATATTAAATACGTGAAGTGATAAGAAAATGATTTCGTTTTTGAATTTTTTTAGTAAAATATTCCGTTATTATTTTGATTTTGGGATTAATAATCAATGGATAGAAGTCAATAACAAAGATTGACAATTTTATAAATGAATTATTTCTGATATTCACTATTTTCCTAGGAGATATCATTATTTCTCTTTTATCTTTCTTGCTTCTCCTCAATTTTCAGATATTTCAGCTTTTTTTGTTTTTGCTATACCTCCGTTCCTTTCATTCCTTTCATATATATATATATATATATATATATATATATATATATATATATATATATATATGGTCATCCGCAGACAAATCTGTTTCGTAGCTCATCAGTAGGGTTAGGAAATACAAATACAAAATTTTCTGGAAAAACATCACCAATAAAAAGGCACTGAACATAGAAGTAGAATCTATTCATGAGTAGACGTAAAATATGTTTGCTTGAATTGTACTGAAAATAAAATAACGTTTAGGAAAGAAATGGCTTCGGTAAAATCTAATCTTTTATAATGAAGTCGTTTTCTTTAATCTCCGTCCGTCGCAATTTGTTGGAAATATTAAATACGTGAAGTGACGAAAAATGACTTCGTCCCTGGCATTTTTTCTTCGACTAAAACTTTTCGTTATCATTTCGATTTTGGTATTAATAATCAATGGATGAGACTTACCAAAAAAGATTGAATTTTTTCTCAATAGGAATTATTTTCTTATTCTATCATTTTTTCTTAATACACAATGTTCCTCTCAAATTTATTTCCCGACCAATCAACTTAATCTCCTGACCACTAAAAATAATCTTCTATACAGTCAAATTAATCCTCCTACCACTCAAATTAATCTTTAGACCAGTCAAATTAATCTTTCCCTAATCAGATTACTCTAGTGAGCACTAAAATTAATCTAACGCCAACGTAAATTAATCTTTCAACCACTGAAATTAATCTTCTGATCGTCAAGTTAATGTTCCAACCAGTCAAATTATTCTCCCACCGAGCCAAATTAATATTCCAACCAGTCAAATTAATCTCCCACCGAGCCAAATTAATATTCCAACCAGTCAAATTAATCTCCCACCGAGCCAAATTAATATTCCAACCAGTCAAATTATTCTCCCACCGAGCCAAATTAATATTCCAACCAGTCAAATTCATCTCCCACCGAGCCAAATTAATATTCCAACCAGTCAAATTAATCTCCCACCGAGCCAAATTAATATTCCAACCAGTCAAATTAATCTTCCACCGAGCCAAATTAATATTCCAACCAGTCAAATTATTCTCCCACCGAGCCAAATTAATATTCCAACCAGTCAAATTAATCTCCCACCGAACCAAATTAATATTTCAACCAGTCAAATTAATCTCCCACCGAACCAAATTAATATTTCAACCAGTCAAATTAATCTCCCACCGAGCCAAATTAATATTCCAACCAGTCAAATTAATCTCCCTCCGAGCCAAATTGATATTCCAACCAGTCAAATTAATCTTCCACCGAGCCAAATTAATATTCCAACCAGTCAAATTAATCTCCCTCCGAGCCAAATTGATATTCCAACCAGTCAAATTAATCTCCCACCGAGCCAAATTAATATTCCAACCAGTCAAATTAATCTCCCACCGAGCCAAATTAATATTCCAACCAGTCAAATTAATCTCCCACCGAGCCAAATTAATATTCCGACCAGTCAAATTATTCTCCCACCGAGCCAAATTAATATTCCGACCAGTCAAATTAATCTCCCACCGAGCCAAATTAATATTCCGACCAGTCAAATTAATCTCCCACCGAGCCAAATTAATATTCCAACCAGTCAAATTAATCTACCACCGAGCCAAATTGATATTCCAACCAGTCAAATTATTCTCCCACCGAGCCAAATTAATATTCCAACCGGTCAAATTACTCTCCCACCGAGCCAAATTAATATTCCAACCAGTCAAATTAATCTCCCACCGAGCCAAATTAATATTCCAACCAGTCAAATTAATCTCCCACCGAGCCAAATTAATATTCCAACCAGTCAAATTAATCTCCCACCGAGCCAAATTAATATTCCGACCAGTCAAATTAATCTCCCACCGAGCCAAATTAATATTCCAACCAGTCAAATTAATCTCCCACCGAGCCAAATTAATATTCCAACCAGTCAAATTATTCTCCCACCGTGCCAAATTAATATTCCGACCAGTCAAATTAATCTCCCACCGAGCCAAATTAATATTCCAACCAGTCAAATTAATCTCCCACCGAGCCAAATTAATATTTCAACCAGTCAAATTAATCTCCCACCGAGCCAAAATAATGTTCCAACCAGTCAAATTAATCTCCCACCGAGCCAAATTAATATTCCGACCAGTCAAATTAATTTTCTGACCAGGCAAATTAATTTTTTGGCTACTCAAATTAATCTTTCATCTACAAAAATTAATCTGCCACCCAGTCAAATTAATAAAAAAATACGATCATTCTAAATTAGTTATAAAACCAATAAGAAATTTACAAATTATGGGATAGCTACACACCAACTGTAAGATTCTCACCAACGAGGTATCCCTGATAGTACAGCACCCTCATGGTTGTACCACGCGGGATACTTGCACATGGTAGCCATTAGAATCGCATCATCAGCTGAACTTTCGACATACCTGAGTCGGTGCTCCAGCTTCGTCATCCACTCAGGTGATTACTGTACCATCTGTTCGAATGTTGATTAATAGCGCCTTTTCATATACACTACCGGCCATAATTATTAGGTCACCCTAATATTTTAAAAGAAATTATGTTTTTCATACTATTTTAGTATTTATTGCCAAGTAGATAATTCTAAATGAAAATAGAATGATTCTTTTGTTATTATTACTTTGCAAAATTTTACAAATAGCGACAATTTACCCATCGCAACTTGTAGATTTGCTATATATACATATATATATATATATATTTATATATATATATATATACTACCGGCCACAATTATCAGGACACCCTAGTTTTTTTTTAAAAGAAATGATGTATTTCATACTATTTTCAGTATTTATTGCCAAGTCAATAATTCTAAATGAAAATAGAATGGTTCTTTTGTTATCATTAATTTGCAAATTTTTCCAAGGCAAGTAAGCAAAGATAAACTCGTTCGAATCATGCTAAATTTTCTTCATTCTTTCATTGATGAAACTGCAATATAGGTAATTATGAAACATTTATAAATTCATTTGATGCATATGTTCATGTGCAGTATTAACAAAAGAACCATTCTATTTTTATTTAGAGATATTCACTTGGCAATAAATACTAAAAAATAGTATGAAATACATCACTTTTTTAAAACATTGGGGTGGCCTAATAATTATGTCTTGTAGTGTATGCCTACACAGATGACCACACTAGCTCAATGTGTTTGAGCACGCGCCTATAGTGGGCAAAGCGTAGTATAACGACCTCCTTAAGAACGGCAGCACCCCTAATGTACTGCTCGGCTTCAGAATGTGCTGAGGCATTTTCAATAATGACAATTCTATTTGTCATAATGATGCCGCGCTTGTCTCTGGCTCCACGTAGGGTCGCCAAGAACCCTTCTCCGTATATATCCTTCTTCACCGACCAACTACTCCTGTTCTAGGCCACCAAACTTGTCTGGACCATCAAACTCAGAATTTGGAAGTTTGATAGAAGGGAAAGTACTGCTCTAAAACCCCTTGGTGCACAAGCTAGGGAACGGCTGCAAAATAAGTTGCGATTGCTATCGTCCTGGGAAAGCAGCTCCAATACAAAGAAGAGGGACCCCACGAGATTGGTCGCAACAATGCCGATTACCTTTGTTCTTATAAAGATGCTTTATATCCGCATCCTTAAAGTCTTGGGAACCTGACCATGAAACCAAATTTTCTTAAATAGCAGATACAGATTTTGACTAGTTTTGGGCCTCCATACTTATAAATTTCCGGTGGTAAACCAACTTTCCAAGGGGCCTTGCATGAAGATAATTGTTTGACACTTACTTCGATTTCTTTCAAGGAAGGTTCAATACCAAGCTGTGGTAGTTCTGGGCGTTGAGGGATTGATGCAAGTACTGCCTCATCAACAATAGAGATTGAATTTAGCACCGTCTCAAAGTGGTCTTTCCATCGCAACAGTTAAAAAGTTAAAAGTGTTGCACCATCAGAAGCAAGCACTGGTGAAGTACCACTTTCTCTGGGACATTACACTTTCTTCAGACCATCATAAAATGCTTTGCTGTCTCTCTGCAGACTCCTGCAATTCAGCTGCCCTGGCATTCCACCAGGCGTTAAGTTTTTATTCAGCTCTCCTGGAATCCTATCAATGTTTTAAGGCCAAAACATTGCTAAGAACCCAAATTATATATGACATGCTATTTGCTGATGATGCTGCATTGGTCGCTACACCGTATGCTGAAGCGCAGGAACTTGTAAATAGGTTTTCTGAAGCCAGTAAAGCATTTGGACTCACCATAAGTATTACCAAAACTGAAGTAGTTCATCAGTCACTTCCTCATCAAAGCAAGTATATGGTGTGAAACAAAATCCTCCAGTTCATTCTTTTCCTGATGATTGCATAACGGTAGATGGGAAGAGTTTGAAATATGTTAAGTCTTTCGCATATTTAGGTAGCATTGTGAACTGAATCGGATCTCTTGACGATGAAATTGTAAATCGTATAGCGAAGGCAAACTTCGGCACCGCTTGTGGAATGACAGAGGTATAAAGTTGGAAACAAAAATCATTGTACAATGCTGAGGCTGGACATCTTACCGCTCACATGTCGCGCAGTTGGATGTGTTTCACAAACGCTGCCTTCGCACAATATATGGACATCCTGAGGGACAGGGTGTCCAGTGCTGATCTGTTTGCAAAGTGTAGTGTCAGTGTAATTGAAATTTTTCTTATACAGTGTCAGTTGCGTTGGGTCGGACATGTTGTTAGAAGGAGTGACGATAGAATGCCAAAAATGCTCTTGTACGGTCAGCTTCAACATGGTAAAAGGCGTGTTGGTCGCCCATTACTGAGATACAGGGATAAGCTTAAGTTTAATCTGACAGTAACTGACATTCCACTGTCAATTTTTGAACAAATTGCTTCTGACAGAATACTGTCAAGATTGACTTGTAATTGCCTTACAAGTTTTTGAATCAGAAAAAGCACAAAAGCTCAAAGAATTAGGAGAAAAGTAAAAAAGAAGTAGCTGTCTGACCAAGGGGCATTTCATTTTCGTGCACGGCTTGTGGTCATGCGTGCAAGTTGCTGGCGGGGCTTAAGTCCCATGAAAGACATAAACACCGAAACTGGAATTAGTTTTTGAGCCGTTCATCGAAATCGACAGGAGAGTCCATGATATATATATATATATATATATATATATATATATATATGGTGCTCTCCTATGTGGAATGGACTCTTCCTCTTGCTATATATAATTACCTGCATGATTTCATAAATAAACTAACAAAAGAGTTTATATTCCATTCCTCGTGGGAAAGCACCATAACATTTTCTTTCTTTTTTTCTCTCTTTATTTTACCTCTATGATTTTCAGGTTCTCCTCCATAGAGACACTACAATATATTCCTAGAATTTTATAAATCTTTTATTAAAACCCATTTTATTAATGATATTTCCACTTTGATTTTTAGTTCCCATATATTTTTTGACGGTATGGTACTATTTCTATAACTTGCATATTTGAATTATACCAAATCATTTGCATATTTTCCTTACGTCTGTCTTTAGTTTCTTCGGTGAAAATGTTCACCTTAAGTGGGTTCTTCTTTGTTGTCGCCATTGTTTTATATAATGCATGTTCTTTTTTGGAATTTCCTTCCATTACACATTAAATTTAGATTTTACATAAGCATTTCATTGTTAGCGATTTCGTATTGACGATACTTAATATTGTGTTTTTCTGTTTGTTTTTTAATAATTTATAAAATATTATCCAATGTTATCCCTGCAACTGTTACTAATACACCATAGAAAAGAAATATCTCCCACGTACACCTCTCAGAAATACTACCCACCTAATAGTAGACATCACCTAAAAGAATACACCATTTCCACTAATGTCTGACTAGTGTCGGAGGTATTTCTAGGATACTATAGTAAGTATTTGTGCCGTAAACTGAAGATAAGAATATTTCTATACAAAAATATCTATCTTCCAATATGTCTCTATCTGTAAGGGTGGATGTCGCAAGAAACATATAAAATGAAAAACATAAGAATTTATATGAAATAAATATGAAAAAGAAGGGATCTATCAATGAGTCAGTCGTTCATTGCAATAAGTCAAACAAGGTTTTCGAGTTGAAGAATGCAGTTTTAATTAAAGGAGAACGTAATTTATTAATGCGTAGAATGTGTACTAATTTTCATGTCTTCCGCGGTAAATTTACGTCTCGAGTCTTCTAGAGTTACTATGATGTGGCATATGTAAAAACAACAGTGAAAAAAACAGACACAAAAATTTTGCTAAGGTTTGAAATGTAGTGCAGCTTTAGATATCGGACGCCAGAAAATGAAAAATTAAATATTGAATGTTAGGCGTCCCTACAGTCTAAGCGTTTCTGTCAATGTATAATTATCACCAACGATTTTTTTATCCGTTCCAGCACAGGCAAAGCAAGAATGGCACAAGGACAAAGTGGATTACAGGGAGTGAATGAGCATGATTAAGATTTTAGCGATAGGAAATGGAGAAAACTACAATAAAACATTTAGGAAGGTAAAATATGGCAATTAACGTTTCATTTACATTTTTTAATATTGTTGGTGGCAGGAAAACAAGAATAAGGAGGAGAGTTCCACAGACAATAAATGTGAAGAAAAAACTATTATAATAGAACTTACGGTTGTATATTGTTAGTTCAACAGCAAAATGGTGAGTGAGGAGTTTAATTCGGGCAGATGGGACGCTAAGGAGAATAAACGCTAGGAAAATATTTGTCGAAAAGATCGAGGGGAGACACATTATGTTGGTGGAAAAGTGACAGAAGTCGAGAGGCCAGATCAAGATCGATTATATAACAGAGCCTTCACTGAATTTGGTAAAAAAATCACGAGATTTCACTACCGTCCATAATTATTAGACCACTCCAGTTTTTCTTTAAAAGAAATGATGTTTTTCATCTTATTGTTAGTATTTATTGTCAAGTGGATAATTCTAAATGAAAATAGAATGGTTCTTTTGTTATTATTACTTTGCAAAATTTTACAAGTCAAGTAGCGACAATTTAACCATCGCACCCTGTAGATTGAAACTATGTATTTCATACTGTTTTTAGTATTTATTGCTGAGTGGATAATTCTAAATGAAAATAAAATGGTTCTTTTTTATTATTACTTAGCAAAATTTTACAAAGCAAGTAGCGACAATTTAACCATCGCACCCTGTAGATTGAAACTATGTATTTCATACTGTTTTTAGTATTTATTGCCAAGTGGATAATTCTAAATGAAAATAGAATGATCTTTTTTTATTATTATTTTGCAAAATTTTACAAGGCAAGGAAGTAAAGATGAATTCGTCCAAATCACCCTAAATTTTCTTCATACTTTCATTGATGAAACTTCAATATAGGTAATTATGAAATATTTATAAATTCATTTGATGCACATGTTATTGTGAAGCATTAACAAAAGAACCATTCAATTTTCATTTACAATTATTCGCTTGGCAATAAATACTAAAAAATAGTATGAAATACATCATTATTTTAAAACACTTCGTTGGCTTAATAAATATGGCCGGTAGTCTACATCCGCGTTGAGGTTCAGAATAAGTGAGAATAATACACCAAATTGTTGAGAAAGTTACGAATGGCTATCAGTTAAGTGCCATAAGTGATACGCTACTTGGGCAGAAGATTATCCCACAATAGGTTGCCATTGCTTTCTGCGGTAGCCAAAGTTATAGATTTATTCACTTGACAATAAATACCAAAAAAAAAAAAAAAAAAATAGTATGAAATGCCTCATATTTCAAAACACTGGAATTGCCTAATAATTATGGCCGGTAGTGTAAGTAATAGAAACACTAAACCAAATATTGCAGAAATATTTAATGTACGGACGAATGGTAGTCAAACGTCATTAGTAGTAGACTAAGCAATTCATTCAATATAATTTCTTCATTTCATACTAGTTGAATCGTGATATCAATAAAGCTCAATGAGTTAAAAGCAAGCTGCATTCACCCTAATCGGGTTAAGCCAGCTTCCTCCCCGATGGAGGAACATTCATTGGGATTTAAGGGAAGGGTACCAAGTCCTACCCTGTTATTTAACCCATAACTGGAAGGAAGGGACAGATTAATACCTTTCTCAAGGGGACCCACGCGTAAGTGAATGCAGGGCATTCAACTGGAATTCGAACTAGGCTCACCGATTTCTCTTTCCAAGCCGACATCCACTGCACCACAACGCACATCCGTAACTAAACGCTTACAGCACCTGCTATTCTCAAGCTGTCACCCATCTAAGTACTGACCAGGCTCAACGTTGCTTAACTTCTGTGATCGAACAAGAACAAGTTTATTCAACGTGATATGCCTGTAAGCAAAGAGTTACTCTCCTAGAGTTTAAGATTAACCATGATGAATGCAGATAGGAACACTTTTCTTCTGCGGATAGATAAATTTCAGTTTTGTGTTAGAAACGTTACAATTTACTATCCATTCCTGGCCTCATTTAACCATTGTTCGCAGGAACTTTTCAAGAACAGTTACCAGTTCTGCTGACAGATTTGCTGTCAAATTTGTAGGACACACAAGTAAGACATAAGCAAATAGTTGTGTCTTCGGCACAGATACCTCGTTTGGATCTGATGGCGCCGATAAGGGTGTTGATGAAAATCAGAAATAAAGTGTTTAGCAAAGATAGAAGAGTGTTGGATCACTGCTTTAATATGATATGAACTAGAATCAACACAGCTTTTATTACACGATTTGTTAGAAAAGATTTATTAGGCTAAATATTTGTCCAGAGACACAGCAGACATTTTGAAGGCTGGTTGAGAAAGTCGTAATGCCAAACCCTGTCTACCTCTTATCAGGAAATGTAGGGTCACAGGTAAAGATTTTCTAAACCTTGACAGATAAATTAAGAGCTGGTTGTTAAAACAATAGCCTTAAACCTGGGAAAACTAAAACTCTACTCCTTATCAGAAATGAAGTTATGTGAAGTAATAAGCAACAAACATTCGGCGTTTATTAAACAAGTTAAGAAACTATCAGGGTATTAGTATTGGTTGCGAACCGGCGATATATCCAGTTACGCGATACTAATATAAACAATATATATAATTATACGCTGCCGTAGCACGTGTAATAAAAGAAGGACAAGTTACATGGCAATAACAAATAGGCCTTTAATATAACAAAACCAAGTATAATACATTCAGACTATTTAATTACGTCCCAAAACAAGATGAATGTACATGTTGTCCAAATGGAGAAGAATGTTTTATCAAGAATAGCAAAGAAATGACATACCGTTAGGCCAGTAATGCTCCTCGTGTCTATCCCCAGTAAGGCCAGAAAGGGAACTGGCCCTCAGGTAAAGAAGAGTTCCTCAAACGGGAAGACAACTGTTGCTTCCCTTAAGGGAATATATGTAAGAAACTATCAGGGTATTAGTATTGGTTGCGAACCGGCGATATTTCCAGTTACGCGATACTAATATAAACAATATATATAATTATACGCTGCCGTAGCACGTGTAATAAAAGAAGGACAAGTTACATGGCAAAAACAAATAGGCCTTTAACATAACAAAACCAAGTATAATACATTCAGACTATTTAATTACGTCCCAAAACAAGATGAATGTTCATGATGTCCAAATGGACAAGAATGTTTTTAGCAAGAATAGCAAAGAAATGACATACCGTTAGGTCAGCAATGCTCCTTGCTCCTTAACCCGGACGATATAAATTTTTTCTTTTCTTGTTTATTTGATTTTATTTTGTTTTATCTTTTTCTTTTTTAATTTCTTTGCAAATCTATTTAAAAAGGAAAATTAGACTGATTTTTCTCCAGTTTCTGAAAGTATTTTTCTGTTGCTGATGTGATGTGTTATCCCCCGTGGGGATTTTCATATCGAAATGATCATCCAACATCATTGAATTAATACTTTTTTAATTTATATATATATATATATATATATATATATATATATATATATATATATATATATATATTATAATCTCTTGTTAAAAATGACTGACAGGTACAATGTTTAAGATTTTTTGGGGTTTGTACAAGTATTTTCTTTTCTGAACACATGGTGTGTAAATCTGTAAAAATGTTGTGTATATCCGAACGTTTTCGAATATTATGTGTCTGAACTTAAAGAAATGTTATATTTTCCAAACACGTCAGCACATTGTTATTAATGTTATTGTTTGCGACATTTTATACCCACTTTGTCTCCCCAAAGTGTGTTGTAGGAATACAAGGAAAATTAAACAAATTGCTTAATCGCAGTTCATTTTCAGACAGCTTCAAAGCAATTATAGCGCCAACAGCTGAGGTTAATCGGTCGGGTTTCAATCCTGGGTGAAAAGCAATCGGATGTCTAACTGTACTAATGAGCTGTAACACAGCGAACCTGATCTATCTACGGATGACTATATATATATATCAAAATTATCGGAGTCTATCGTTTCTTTATTTTATTCTCTGCAAGATTTTCCTTTTATTTTTCTCTTTTATCACAGCTCATCAGAACGGGTAAACATCCGATTGCTTTCAACCCAGGATTGAAACCCGACCGAATTGGCGTCAGTCAGCGATTCTAGCTCTGATCTATGGGCGCTCGGTAGAAGGAGGTAGAAGACTTTTAGTGTTTGCTGTATCATACGCCATTCGCCAGCGTGATCTAATTTCATTATTGAATGAGCGATGCGTAGATGCTAGAGTAGCCACTGTTTTTTCAAAGTCTACATTTCTTCCAGAGTGCTTAATCAAGGTGTGTGAAAAATTCATATATATATATATATATATATATATATATATATATATATATATATTGAGAGAGAGAGAGAGAGAGAGAGAGAGAGAGGGGTAGCATTTTTATTATAAATTTATAATATAAACATAGTTCACTGCAACACAAAAGCTGTTGTATTTCGGTTTCACTGCTAGACAAGGTGCTAATATGATAAAACACAATGACCCTTGTGTTGCAGTAAAACTATATTTTTATTATAAACTTATGGTAAAAATTCTACCACATATAATGCTCTACTAAATATCTAGCCGTCTTAATATAGTAAATCAACACAACCATTATTATGTGCTGCTTCTAATATATACATATATATAATGATTTGTTTAAACATTTTTTATCGATTCAAGTAGATATTCTGTTTATAATCAAACAGTATATATATTTATTTCTACCGGCCTGATTGTGTCCGATAAGTTTTTGTTACGAAAATGTGTGTCATTCGAAACCTGCGATCGCTATCCACATATGGGAAACAACCAATCGAACTGGTGCGTCTTAGACCTTTCGAACACAAAAGACTAACAGTTTAAACGAACTTAAATCAAGTCTAGAAAGCTAAATTTTCGATTCACCGTAAATAACCATATCTGCTCTGAAATGTATCGTAATGTCAACAAATAAAAACATGTTACGGAAATTAACGAATATTAACGAAATGGTCTTTAATCAACTGACACTTTGAAATGATATACATATATATAGTAATATTTTTATTATAAGCTTAAAATATAAACATAGTTTACAGCAACACGACAGCCTTTGTGTTTCGGTACTATATTATTAGCACCTCCTTTGTCAGTCTGCCTGACGAGGTGCTAAGTGAGTATCGAAACAACGGCTCTTGTGTTAGTGTAATTTTTATTATTTTCATTAACTTATAATTAAAATATTAACGTTTATAATGATCTACTAAGTATCGAGCACTCTTAATAAATTAAATCACTACAAAGAGTGGATTTCCAATTCATTAGTTTGTACTACTTCTTGTACATTAAGCTGATAAGAACAGATACTACACTTTGATCTTAGCCAAATAGTACATATATATATATATATATATATATATATATATATTTGTGAGTTCGTGAGGGTGGAAGGTGGGCGTGCGTTAAGGACGAGTTAAATTCATTAAGGTTTTCGTTTAATCTTTCTTCTGTTTTTTACTTTTCCGGACACAAAAACTGTAAAAAAATGGTCCAAACGTTCTATGAAAGGTGACTTTTATTATATTTATTTTCAAACAAATATATGTTTTTTTATGCGTAAAGTTATTGGCATGGTTTATCTTCCGAACACTTTCTGTACGTTGTGGCCATGTTCATAATTAATATTATTGAGTGTTGCTTTTATTTTTTTTATTATTAGTGCTTCCATTACTTGAATTCTGATGGTTTTCTCATCTGAAACTAACTAGTAGAAAATAAAAACACGTACGTGTGCATGTATGTATGCGCGCATATGTACGTGCATGCAGGGCCGTAGCTCATACTAACAACAACAAAAAACCACCGGGACAGAGAAAATTGCCCGGATTTATTAGTTGACAATGTGATGACGTTATCAGTGTCATCCGTTTCCAGAAACTATGATTTTTGCGGATTTTTTCGGCTATTCCAATGGAAATTAGGCACAGAACGTGAACGAAAGCAGGAAATCGGGTTCGGACTTTCTGAGTAGAACCAGTCTTTTCTCCCAAAATTAATAAATAAACAAACAGATTTTTACTGAGTTCATTCTGATGTTTTCTTCGTTTTTCTTTCTTTCTTTCTTTCTTTCTTTCTTTCTTTCTTCGTGAATTGTTTAGTTTGTTTTCTGACGAAGACATTTTTCCTTGCCCGAATTTTCACTGTGATTGCACGGATCGGCCCGGACCCGTGCCCGGTGTGCCCGGTAGTTAGATACGGCCATGCGTGCATGTATGTATATATGACCTAATCATACACCTAATATACACAATGCTTCAAGCAAATTACAAAACTTTCCTAATTCTATTAATGTTCTATTTTTTGTATCGAGTACTTTATTACAAAGTCAACTTGCCTTAAATGGCTTTTTTACCAGTATCCCACTGAAGGTCAGCAATTTTGGTTTTACATAGTAACCCAAATTGATATTAAAAATGGGCAAGTTGAGCCGATTTCTTCCCTAGATGAATTTTCTGGAATTTTATTGGCTCATTAAGCGGTTCCCGACTTCATGTAATTCAGAGATTTTCCCGCTCTATTTTTACTGGCTTACAAACAACTCGATAAAACCCAGTCTGCCTTGCTGTTTACCAATAGTGGTGGCGGGTAGATTTGATCCCCCATTTTATATCCACAATATAATTCCTTATAAACAGTTGGTATATATCTTCTTCTGTGTGACTTGTCTATTCAGGACGTAGGCGATCATGGCCTTTCACGTCTCCCTATCCTTGGGGGCTCTTAGCATGCCTTCTCCTGTTACACCACCCAAACACCGCTCTGCCATCCACTAGTTCAAGCCCATAAATCTATATAAATATATAGAAACTAGCATGTCCACAAAATGAGGGATCAGTTTATGTATTGATTATAATATAGAATTGATCACCCATTTTATAACCACATTAATAATTTCTTATAATCAGTTGGCATATATATTCTTCTTCTATGTGTTTTGTCTTTACAGGACATAGGCGATAATGACCTTCCACGTTTCCCTATCCCTGGTGGCTCTTAGCACGCTTTCTCCAGTAACGTCTCGCAGTCCCCTTTCTGTCATCCAGTGTTTGAAGCCATTATCAACACCGAGGTGGTTCAGCATCTCACAGCACACAGGCTCCTCTCGGACAAGCAGTATAGTTTCCGCTACACCAGGTCTACTGCTGAGATGCTAAAGACCATCACCGAGTATATATACCAGGCACTCGACAGGAATTGCGAAGCCCGAACCGTTGCCTTGGACATCTCTAAATCGTTCGACAGAGTTTGGCATGCTGGCCTTCTACGCAAACTACGGAGCTATGGTAGAACTGGACATTTGTTTGACTTAATCCTGTCTTTGCTCTCTAACCGCACATTGAAGGTGGTATTAAACGGACATGGCTCCCAGAACTACCATACGAACGCGGGTGTCCCTCAAGACTCTATCCTAGGTCCTACGCTCTTTTTTATCTAGATTAATGCTCTCCGTGATACCATAAGATCCCAAGTAGGTATGTACGCCGATGACACCACAGTTTACTCTCGCCTCGATCAAAAATCTGGTGTAGGCGACAAAGTTAACCTTGCAGCCGAGCTCGAAAGGACCTCCAATCCGTAGTGGACTGGGGTAAGAAATGGATGATAAATTTTAATACTTCTAAAACGAAGCTACTATCAATTAACCATCATAGACAATCGCACCTACCTCCCATTAGCATGGACCAGGCTTGCTTCCCAGATAGTAAAACACTACGCCTCCTTGGTCTCACACTTTCAGCGGACCTCAAGTGGAATGACTATATTGAATCCATTACTAAATCCGGTGCCATAAAAGTCGGTTCTCTGTGCAGGGTCCGGAAGCTTTTTCCGTCTGAGTCTATCCTGCACGTATATAAATCTAACATCCTCCCGTGTATTGAATACTGCTGCCATATCTGGTCGAGTGCCCCTGCTACTCTCCTTGGGCTTCTTGACAAGGTACAGCAGAGGGGCTGCAATGTGATCAATACCGACTTGCCAGACCACCTGCAGTCTTTCTCTCACCGGCGCAACGTGGCTTCTCTGTGCTTCTTCTATAAATACTTCCATGGCTTCTGCTCCGATGAACTTAGATCACTGGTGCCCCCTAGGTTCGAATTTACATGAGATACTAGATTAGCAACTAGATCCCACCCTTTTACAGTGAAACCGATAAAATGCAACCGCAACTTCTGCTCCAACAGTTTCTTCCCTCGCACTTCCCGACTGTGGAATTCCCTTCCACATGATTGCTTCCCCGACGGCTACAATCTCCAGGAGTTTAAATGTAAGGTCAATAGACACCTCCTAACACATTAACTCGCTCCCATTCTTTCAAACACTCTTCCCATCTACCCTAACCCCATCCTCTGTATCCTTACCCATCTATCACCTTCCTTCTGACATTTCCTATATCTAACCACTCCTTCTCTTTACCTTCCCCTATGTAGCCCCATGCGCAATAGTGGCAATGGAATGCCTTGCTTGGGGTGAAATGATTACAAAAAACTGCTCAGGCCCTTCAAATATGTTAACCACTGCTTTCCTCTGTCTCGTTTTCTCTTCATCTGGCATGTAAGTATCAGATTCTCCAAGCCCTCTTTCCTCATCGCATGTCCCAGGAACTTCAGTTGTCTCTTCCTGATGCTTTTAGTTTCCATCATTTCCAAAACCTCATCATTGCTCACATGCTCGATCCATGATATTCGCAGCATCCTTCTATAGAACCACATTTCAGCTGCTTCAAATTTTCCCTTCATCTTTGATAATATTGTCCAGCATTCACTGCCATATTGAAGAATTGACATTACATAGCAATCCAGTATATTTACCAAATATTCATTTTTAACATAAAATAAAACTTTTTAAGTTTTGGTTAACGAAAGTTTACAAGATAATTTTTATATGTGGATGATTTAATCCAATTGTTTCTATTAAATCATGAAGCAAATTTCGTTTTAACGGTCAAGCTTCCAGACCCTTTTCCACGAACGCAAATGTCCTTTTGGAATCTATCCTAGGTCCTACGTGGTTTCAAGTTTTTAGCAATAATCGTTCTGATGTCATCACTTCCCAAGTAGGCACTTATGCAGAGTACACCACATACAGTACTGTGCTAAAGTATTAGGACAAGAACTATTTTATCTTTCATGAGGCATATCGACAGAAAATAAACAATTTAATTTAAGCAACTTTATTTGATTTACTCAACAAATGATTTAACAAGAAAAAATACTTGTTACAAAATAAATTTAATATTTAGTATATTAGCCTTTTTGCTTTGATCACAGCCTCCATTCTGTCAAGCATTGACATCACAAGTATCTTCAATGTATCTAATGGTATCTCCTGTCAAGCAGCTTGTATTTGTTCCAAAAGTGTGTCTTGCGAAGTAACATTAGATTCATCAAGTTTTTTTTATCCAAAATATCCAACTGATGTTCAACAGAGTAGTTTCAAAATAACTTGTTTAATAGAGAATAGGAAAAATTAAATATAACTTCTTAATAAATTTCTTTTACACCTAGTTTTAAATAATCAATATTTATTAGCAATTTACTTGGCTTTTCACCCTTCATTTGAATTTCAGTGGGGTTTTTAGGAAAATCACATCTGTCCTAATACTTTTGCACACTAGCGGCAGTGTGCAAAAGTGTTAGGACAGGGGTGATTTTAACTTTATTTTGATGCCTCATAAAAGGTAAAATAGTTATTGTCCTAATACTTTTGCACAGTAATATATATATATATATATATATATATATTTGTGTGTGTGTGTGTGTGTGTGTGTGCGTGCTTTTATACATATATATATATATATTCCTTTAATAATCTACTAAGGCTGACAAAGCCTACCTTTCTGCAGATTTTTAAACAGAACTTCAACCCATCAGAATTGTCAATATCATTAATGCTAGGGCTTCATGGAGGCCGAATTCACTTGACAATAAAACCACGAAAATGTCTCTTACACCAGTTCTATGTCGACTTGAATGTTTCCGGAAACTCTATCTTGGTTGATGATATAGCGAATTATAACAGCTGAAATTTTAAGCAGTCACCTATCAAGATATTGGTCAGATCTAATGTTGCTTAACTTCTGTGATCGGACGAGAACCAGTGTTTGAACTTAACATGCCTGCAAAATCACATAATTAAAATAAAATTACTGGCATCATGAAGTATTTTTCGGCGTCATAGACTACGTAAAACGCTGTTCCTACACAGTAATGAGACTACGTCCTATAATCACACTCTTTATATATATATATATATATATATATATATATATATAGGAAAAACGACTAAAACGTTGTAAGTTAAAATTTTTTTTTTCTTTACAGTATATATTTATTTCTATTATTATATTAATATATATTTTATATTTCAGACCGGCCTCGGCCTTTCATCAGAAACAAATGATTTTAAAAATGATTTTAAATGATTTTAAAAATTACACCCACCACGCCTCACCTGTGACAGCCAAAATATAATATATTTTCTCTTCTGCTCAATATGTCCAAATAGTGGTGTCTTCCGACAATTTTTAATAAATGCTTTTACCTTCTATCGTTTTTTATGAACGCTTTTGTAACGGTGTTTTATTTGAATGTTCACGTGGCAGAGAATTTATGAATGCGCATTTATTTAAATTCAAACGAATTATGACGTTTTCATCCATGGTTGTAGGAACCTAAGAGGTATTTCTTAGTGTGGATGCATTTTGTCATAATTTCTGTTCATTCATATATTACTTTTTTGTATAGAACACTTTTTAATACTATTGTGTACTGGTCTAATCCTATTAGGACCAAATACTAAGTATTAAACAAACAATATATATATATATATATATATATATATATATATATATATATATATATATATATATTAATGGTGTTGTTGTCATAAACAGCATTGCAAATTTGAGAACAGCGTTTATTATTTTTGGTAACTATTGCCATTGCCAAGCGGAGTTTTATGTCAACACAAAATAAAATCGTCGGTGATGGCGGATGTTATCGTATTACAGTCTAAATCACACCTATCTGAAGATGGCTCATGTGAGCTGAAAGATTAGTAGAAAACCAATAAATAATTATCTAAATGTTGGAGAATTTTTGTCTTTATTTTCAACTGAAATTAAAACCAAAATACGACGTTTAGAACGGCTCATGATTAAACATAATAGACATTCATTGTCTCCTATATATAACAGCATATGTTTAGAAAGTTATTTGCTGCCTCGATACACTGAATATATATATATATATATATATATTGTCATCCGCAGACAGATCTGTTTCGCTGTGTCACAGCTCATCAGTACGGTTAGACTGCGATTGCTACATAACCCAAGCTTGAAACCCAACCGAATTGGCGTCAGTAGGCGACTCTAACCCTATGCCACGGGGCGTTCGGTGAAAGAAGGTAGTCTTTTTAGCGCATATCATATTACGCGCCCAATAGCTAGTGTGATCAAATTCATTTTACTGAATGAGCGATGCGTACACGCTAGAGTGGCTACTGTTTTTCAAAGTTCACCTTTCTTCCAGAGTGCTCAAGCAGGGTGTGAGAGCGTATATATATATATATATATATATATATATATATATATATATATATATATATATATTCTTCATTTGTAAACGATTTGTAGGCGATTTGCAATAATTGATTTTACCGTTTAGCGTTTTTTCTTTTTAAGAACGCTCAAGTAATGCAGATCTTTTTAAATTCTTACGTAACGGCGAATTTTTGAAAGCGCAATTTTTAAACTAACAACAAATTACAGCGTTTTCATACATGGTTGTATGAACCTTATAGATATTTTTTGGTATGGTCATAATTTCTGTTCTTTCATTCAATAATTCATTTCTATTTGGAATAGCATAATCGCTAACTTTTCTTCCTGGCACAGTCTACATATTTTGCCACAGTTGTAAGGCTTGCCTGTTTTTATTGTACTCCACGTTATGTTTGGGTCTTTTCCATATTTTGATTTCAATTTCCATACGAGGCTAGCCAATTCTGTACAATTTTTAAGTTTTCTATTTTAAATGTAGACTTGTGATTGAACCACCTTGTCTTTAAGGTGCTTTTGGTTGATCCCAAATATGTTTTGTTTTGACCATAATATATATGTATATATATCCGGGTCCTCTATTGCATGGGCTTATTATAAATAGCAAGAATTGTGTCTCGGAAATTGGTCTGGACCACTTTTCTATCTCAACAAGGTCCGACTCTTCGTACTATTTAAAGGTTCTGGAGTCCTTATACATCAGATCCCGCAAACCTTCCCTCTGTTTGCAGAGGGATTGTCGCTGGGTTTGAAAGATGTTTGGCTCTAGTTTTCCTTTTACACATTTTTCCCTTATAAATCATCCTCTATTTATTTTAAACGTCGCTTATTTTAATTCCCAGGAGTAAACTTGCTAAGACTGGCATGAAACCGATTGTTGTTTTAGTTGGTAGAATTAACATTAAAATTGCCTTTTAAATTACGCTTACTCCTTGCTATTGTAAAATTTTGTACAACAAAATTTTCTCATATATATATATATATATATATATATATATATACTGTGAGCAGCACTCACAGAATATATATATATATATATATATATATATATATATATATATATATATATATATATATACGCTCACACACCCTGATTTAGCACTCTGGAAGAATGATACACTTTGAAAAACAGTAGCTACTATGGCATCTACGCATCTCTTATTCAGCAATGAATTAGAACACTCTCAGCTATCTATTGGGCGTGTATAATGACAATATACACGCTAAAAAGTCTGCCTCTTTCGACCGAGCATCCGTAGCTCAGAGGTAGAATCGCCGACTGACGCCAATTCGGTTGGTTTTCAATCCTGGGTAAAAGGTCATCGGCTGTCTAACCGTACTGATGAGCTGTGATGCAGCGAAACAGATCTGTCTGCGGATGACTATATATATATATATATATATATATATATATATATATATATGTTAATGAAAAAGAGAAATGATGTCCCAGTGTGACCATGCAAATAAATAACAACTACGATCATACAATCATAGTTGAAATTGTTCTAAGACCCTTAAGTAGCTCCTCCTAATTTTGTAAAATTGCGCTTTCTTAAAAGACACATCTCGCATGAAGGCTTGAAAAACTGTAAAATTAATTATTTGAAATCGGCTGAAGACACCAAGAGGTAGAAACCTAAATTGCGAAATAACGCATTTTAAAATGAAAAATATTCTGAAGTTCTACAATATAGTTTTATTGTACACTTTTAAATAAAATTGTGTCTTGTTTAAATTTAATTTTGACCAAAATTACTAGCTAATATATATATTCTATATGTGACTATATTAATCTGTAATATAGTTTTATTGTACACATTTTAATAAAATTGTGTCTTGTTTAAATTTAATTTTGACCAAAATTACTAACTAATATATATATTCTATAAGTGTTGTTCATCAACAATTGTGGGGAGACGAGGAATAGATAAAAAGTTTCGTACCAATTTTTAAATTCAGGAAATTAGTCCAACATTGACGATTTGAACAGGATTCGAACACAAATTATTGTCTTAAGTGGGAAATATTTTATTTATTTTCCTTTCCTCCTGTTCGAAAAGTTTAGTTCCTTTCTATCGTCGTGATTACTCCATGTTTCTTTTAATCACTCCCCCCTCTCTCTCTCCGGATACACATCTATTCCCACTACTCCACCTTCTTGACACTAACCAATTTATTTTCTCCTCCATGGAGAAGACAAATATCTGCCTTTGTGAGCACTGGACAACCCTCAATGGAGTGATGATGTTCATTTCCCGCATCCAGCACCATTGCTTGCTGCGACCGGAAGCTGCAACCGGAAGCTGTCAATCTTTAAGACCGATCCTCTACGTAGGCTTTTATATCTTTAATAAGCAGTTGTGTCAGCACAATTCATCCAATTATATCATGTCTTTTCTTATCTATCTTCATAGCTATCCATTTATCGGCTCCAGCTTATATATAAATCTCTGTCGATGCATAAATACTTCTTCAATTGCTGATATTTCCAAAGAATATTTAAATTTTGACCTTCGAAATAGGTTCATTTATACAGGGTGCGATGGATGAATTGTTTTCTAAATTAAACAAATTTTTAAATCACACCGATATCGCATTTAAACAGGTATATTTGTCAACATTGCACACAAATATCTTATTAAAGAGTAAATTTATTCGATAAAATTGCTATTGACTTCAATGACAGAATCCAGACGACTTCAGATTTTTCTGCAACATTTCTAAGTGGTCTCCTTATTTACGTTGGTCGATGTTGCCATAATCCTTGCTTTCAGATCATCATTAATGTTACAAGGAATTTTGTCGGATTCTCGCACAACTGCTTCTACTCATAACGATCAAAGGGGTTTCAGTTTGGGGAGTTTATAGAGCAGATGTAAGGGGTAATATGGTCGCAGCCATGAATATGTTCTGCTGTTTGTGCAGCATGGTGCAGAATTCTAGTATCTCCTAGCAGCCGCTCCCTTGAAATTGGGAAGGACTACTTCCTCAAGACACTATATATATGTAAGAATTATTTTTCTGTATTTCAACTGAATGGAAATTATTTTTTTATATTTTATTGAAAAATATTTGCACGGTTGAATTTTGATTTAATTATAAGTTCTTGTCGCTATTGTTTAAGCGACTTTTTGTATTTAAATTATATGAACGCTTAATCCTGACGGTTTCAGGATTTATTTCAAAAGTTCTTTATTTGGAATATAGACGTTGTTTTTGGTCTCAAGTACAAATTAAAAAATGTCGTTGGAATTGAACGCTTCCGTGGACATATGTACTAATTTCAAAATTTGTCGCAATGCGGAAAAATTAGCGTCTGCTAATTTTTCGTAAACGTCAGCTTGACAAAATATTTTTTAGAAAGCATCTGCACGTTACAAGCTACGGACGTGTGTCAGATCTTCTCCATTTCTTTTTGGATATAATCGAAAGAAATCGTTATTTTCTAGGATGCGAATATATATATTCTTGCAACCTAATATATTGTTTATCACTTTGAAAATAAAGGTAGAATTGTACTGTAAATCGCTATAGACGTATTTACAAATGCTCTCTATATTCATTTATATATTAACTGTGTTAATATGCAATTTATTTCAAATTAATATTATAGTTTTCATAACTTGAATGTAAATGGCTCTTTTTTTCTCATATAATATAAAAGTCATTTATACATTTAATATAATAGAGTGAATTTAACCTATTGTTTACATTATGCATATTTAATTTACGTATATATTATTCTAGAATAAACATCGGGAAAGTTTTTTCTATGTGTAAAATCTTTAATATATTATAGCTCAAAATTTAATTTTGAGCTTTTATCAATACTGTCTTTTTTGATATGTAAAATACAATGTAATTTGGTTTCCGTTTTTGTATTTTACGGAAAATTTTATCAACTGTTTGTAACCATTCAAAAGGAAGTAACTTACGTCATTTCAGTAAGTCTTCCTTCTAAACTAATTGTAAACTTTATTTTTCATTGACATTCTGTAAAAATCTGTTACAATGTTTATCGAAGAGTGTTAAAGGAATTTTTAAGCAGTCTCTATTTGAATGCTTATTGTTCTTTTTAACATTAATAAAGATTTTTTTTTGGAATGGACTCATTGAATTTATAATTCTAACCTCAGGAAATAATAACAGTAATTCCTAAAACACATGAGAAATTTTATATTAATTAATTTTTCTCTTATTTCTGCTTATATAAACTTTTTTTTTATTATTAATAAAAAGAAATTTATATTATTTTTTTTATTCTGCTTTAAAAAGATTAATATTTTTCATATATAGGTTTCCGTCTTCAGTTTGATTTCCTGTGGGAAGATAAAAGAAGTCTGCACTGACTTTAGATTGGCACCCAAACACACTGAAATGTTCATATTCGTGCCTTCTGTCTTGAATACCTAGTATTTTGTAATGTGATAAGTACCGACTAGGCGGCTTGACTCCAGCCTCTTTCTCACCGGCAGCATGTGGCTTCCCTCTGTCTGTTCTATAAATATTTTCATGGCTTCTGTTCCAACGAACCTAAGTCACTGGAGCCCCACAGGTGTTCACTTGTGCAACCAGATGGGTCCCACTGATTCACAGTTAGATCAACCAAATGCAGCTGTCAGTTATACTCCATCAGCTTCTTTTCTCGCACTTCCTGTCTGTGGAACTCCCTTCCATATTCTTGCTTTACTCATCTTTTGACTTGACTACAGTTCTTTCTACAACAGCCTATGTATTTTCCCTTTCTCTCTAACTTAGCAACGGTCATCACACCTTTCTTCCCTTCCTTCTGTTGCCTTTTCTCTGACACCCCCTGTAACTGACCCGTCTTTTTCTTTACACTCCTGCTATCTTATCTTTTACTCTTATGTAACCCCGTAAGGACGCGTTTCAGAAACTAAGTACTAAGACACAGAAAAATTTCACTAGAAACAAAGAAGGGAGTACTAGATTGCTATGCGATGTCAGTTCCTCAATACAGCAGTGAATGCTGGACAATATCATCGAAAATGAGGAAAAAACTTGAAGCAGCGGAAGGATGCTGCGGATATCGTGGACCGATCATGCGAGCAACGATGAAGCGTTGGAAAGAATGGCAACGAAAAGAAAATTAATAGTGAGCAACAGGAAGAGACAACTGAAGTTCCTGGGACATGCAATGAGGAAGAAGGGCTTGGAGAACCTGATACTAACAGGTCAGATAGAGGGAAAAAGAGACAGAGGAAGGCAGCGGATAACATATTCGAAGGGCCTGATCAGGTGGATGACAGAACGTGGGTTGCGTAGTGTTAACAGGAGAAGGTGTGCTAGGAGCCACCAGGGACAGGGAGACGTGGAAAGCCATGATCGCCTATGTCCAGAAAGGACAGGGTACATAGAAGAAGAAGAACCCACTGAGCATCAGTGGCGTTACCGCTATTCTTGGGGTGAAACGATTAAAAAAATATAACAGCATGCCATTTTCAAATTTCTGGCTGAGTGTATTGCGTCATGGTGTTGTTTTTCTCACACACGATTCTGAACTGACCCTACTATACTGTGCAATCGCCAAAATAGAAAACAAACAAAACATATTTGCAAAATTAAAAGTCTAAACTACCGACAATTTACTTATCAGCAGCTTGTATATGACATCCTTATATTCTGACATCATGAGGAAACTCGGTAAAGTCTGCTAGTCTAATAATACAATCGATCCAGTTTACAATAGAATGAGAAAACAATAATCCATTGGGCCTTGCCTGGTGTACTAATATATCTGTTTGAGCGCTCTCCACCTGTGTTCTACTATAATGGACTATGCTAATCACTACATAAAGTAGTAGTGGGAAGACCTCGAGGATCAGTAACGAGTAACCAGTCTCGAGTTACAAGTCAGTTGAGTATTTCCGGTAGTGAACCGGAAGTGTACTATTATCAGACTCTACGTCTTACGACGATACATGCAACTAAACCCTTGTTCCTGTATGCTACTTACAAGCCTCTTTTGTAAATACTATTTCTCCTGGTAATATATCAATTTACTATATTTCCGTTGTTGGTATTTATTTACTTAATAATTCTGTTAGGCACAACATAACAATATCAAATATATAATGGGTGCAAGACATCCGTATATCAAAGTCAACCATTACCGGACATTACATCACTTAAATTCTCACGACCAATACCGTGTAAAGAAGGGGGCCATCCGATGCCTACAGCACCATACAAAAAACATGGGATGACCTGGACACATGCCAGAAGTAAATGCTTATCAACAAACCATACTCTTTAGAATAACAACTACCCTGCAGCTATGAGATTATCTCCTGCATGCTTAATCAGAACGATCAGCCGCGGGGATAATAAAACTGACACGGTATGCCTCGTATCAAATCCTTGCAAGAAAACCGAATGCATGGTCATCAGCAAAAAGAACTATCAGCTTAATGAGTCACATTACTAAAGGTAATCAACTGAAACTGTGATGACAGGAAGATAAGAAACAAATGCATACAGACTAAAGAGGAATGGCTCAACAACAAATGCGCAGAAGTAGAGACACTGAGCAGGACCAATAAAGCAGAGATGCATAAAGAGATAATAGAACTGACAGGGCAAAAAAAACCTGCTCCTCAACAGGATGCATAAAATCCAAGGATGGAATAATCATATTGGAAAAAGGGGATATACTCAAGCGATGGGAAGAGTAAAAAAAAAGGATTTTTGTGCAACAGGAGGGAACAACCGAATATACAAAAGGATGAGGACGTAGCGGAAATATTGAAGTTTGAAGCGGAAAATGCAATGGCCAAACTGAACAGAAGCAAAGCAGCTGGTACAGACCGCATTGTAATAGAACTGCTGACAGCCCTGGAAGAATTCGGTATAGAGAAAATTACAGAAATTATAAACGAAATTTATAATGGTGGAATAATACCAGACCACTTATACAAGTCGATTTTTATAGCACTGCTGAAAAAACCAGATGCAAATGAGTGCGAACTACACAGAACTATCAGCTTAATGAGTCACATTATAAAACTGGTTGTTAGAATCCTAGTGAATAAAGCGAAAAGCAGAATCAGGCCAAAGATAGGACAGGAACAATGTGGAATGTCCTTATACCGAAAAATTCACCTTATTTATTGAATGACCCTCGCAAAAGTCCTTATACCGAAAAATTCACTTTATTTATTGAATGATCCTCGTAGAAGTCCTTATACCGAAAAATTCACCTTATTTATTGAATGACCCTCGTAGGAGTTGTTATACCGAAAAATTCACCTTATTTATTGAATGACCCTCGTAGAAGTCCTTATACCGAAAAATTCACCTTATTTATTGAATGACCCTCGTAGGAGTTCTTATACTGAAATATTCACCTTATTTATTGAATGACCATCGTAGAAGTCCTTATACCGAAAAATTCACCTTATTTGTTGAATGACCCTCGTAGGAGTCCGTATACCGAAAAATCCGCCTTATTTATTAAATGATCCTCGTAGAAGTCCTTATACCGAAAAATTCACCTTATTTATTGAATGACCCTCGTAGAAGTCCTCATACCGAAAAATTCACCTTATTTATTGAATGACCCTCGTAGAAGTCCTTATACCGAAAAATTAACCTTATTTATTGAATGACTCTCATAGAACTCCTTATACCGAAAAATTCACCTTATTTATTGAATGACCCTCGTAGAAGTCCTTATACCGAAAAATTCACCTTATTTATTGAATGACTCTCATAGAAGTCCTTATACCGAAAAATTCACCTTATTTATTGAATGCTCCTCGTAGGAGTCCTTATGCCGAAAAATTCACCTTATTTATTGAATGACCCTCGTAGGAGTCCTTATACCGAAAAATTCACCTTATTTATTGAATGCTCCTCGTAGGAGTCCTTATGCCGAAAAATTCACCTTATTTATTGAATGACCCTCGTAGAAGTCCTTATACCGAAAAATTCACTTTATTTATTGAATGAACCTCGTAGAAGTCCTTATTCCGAAAAATTCACATTATTTATTGAATGACCCTCGCAGAAGTCCTTATACCGAAAAATTCACCTTATTTATTGAATGCTCCTCGTAGGAGTCCTTATGCCGAAAAATTCACCTTATTTATTGAATGACCCTCGTAGAAGTCCTTATACCGAAAAATTCACATTATTTATTGAATGACCCTCGCAGAAGTCCTTATACCGAAAAATTCACCTTATTTATTGAATGACCCTCGTAGAAGTCCTTATACCGAAAAATTCACCTTATTTATTGAATGACCCTCGCAGAAGTCCTTATACCGAAAAATTCACTTTATTTATTGAATGACCCTCGCAGAAATCCTTATACCGAAAAATTCACCTTATTTATTGAATGACCCTCGTAGAAGTCCTTATACCGAAAAATTCACATTATTTATTGAATGACCCTCGCAGAAGTCCTTATACCGAAAAATTCACCTTATTTATTGAATGACCCTCGTAGAAGTCCTTATACCGAAAAATTCACCTTATTTATTGAATGACTCTCGTAGATGTCCTTATACCGAAAAATTCACCTTATTTATTGAATGACCCTCGTAGAAGTCCTTATACCGAAAAATTCACCTTATTTATTGAATGACCCTCGTAGAAGTCCTTATACCGAAAAATTCACCTTATTTATTGAATGACTCTCGTAGATGTCCTTATACCGAAAAATTCACCTTATTTATTGAATGACCCTCGTAGAAGTCCTTATACCGAAAAATTCACCTTATTTATTGAATGACCCTCGTAGAAGTCCTTATACCGAAAAATTCACCTTATTTATTGAATGACCCTCGCAGAAGTCCTTATACCGAAAAATTCACTTTATTTATTGAATGACCCTCGTAGAAGTCCTTATACCGAAAAATTCACATTATTTATTGAATGACCCTCGCAGAAGTCCTTATACCGAAAAATTCACTTTATTTATTGAATGACCCTCGTAGAAGTCCTTATACCGAAAAATTCACCTTATTTATTGAATGACCCTCGTAGAAGTCATTATACCGAAAAATTCACTTTATTTATTGAATGACCCTCGCAGAAGTCCTTATACCGAAAAATTCACTTTATTTATTGAATGACCCTCGTAGAAGTCCTTATACCGAAAAATTTACCTTATTTATTGAATGATCCTCGTAGAAGTCCTTACACCGAAAAATCCACTTTATTTATTGAATGGCTCTCGTAAGAAAGAGGCAATTTGTTCGAAAAGTGAGACCAAAAACGTGTAGCGTATTGTACTCCTGGATTTTAGCATCAACCATGCTGATGACAGACAAAAATTTTTCCTGTATTCATTAAATGAAAGCAGTTTTCATCGGAAATGAAATGAACTTCGAACACCAGAACACTCCTTCTTACGGAGAAATCTCTACCGATGCAAATCTATCACATAAGAAAACCTGACCGAAATTTTGTTTCGTTCCTTTCTTTGCAGTTGTGGCAAAGATGACAGAGGTGCAACAAATAGAGCCCTAAACGTAAGTCTGCAATAAGATCAAAAAATTAATTCGTAAAGAAACCATGAAATCAATCCTGTATGAAGGGCAAAAGATTAGTACTGAAGAAGTTGAATGAAACAAAAGGACCAGACTGGGTATAAAACTAGATAGTTGCATATCTGAAAGGATCAGAGCAAATCCTTGTTCGAGTACTTCTTTTTTAGGACTTTTTGGTCATTACCTGTGACCAGTAAGGACGTAAGTGATCATAGATCTCTACAATTTATTCTCTTTTGTAACTCTTAATAAGTTTTGTCTTTTTTATTTCTGACAAATTGTGTTACGCCATTAATCTAGCCATGCTGTTGGAACCTGTAAGTTTGACATATTGGTGACAAAAGAGAAAAGAATTACAATAAAATAATTTTTCAAAAATAAAGACAAGAAAGAAATAGGTCAGACGAAATAACGGCTTTACAAGGTCACTGTTGAAAGGTCGGGAATAATGTCAACATCAAAATAAACTGGTTAAACCTAAATTAACAATTAAAACGAGATAGAGAATAGATTTAAAAAAAGAAATTATTATATACTAAAAATTAAATTTTATTTAAACTTAATTATAAATGGAACTTGGTCTGTGTGTGTGTGTGTGTGTGTGTGTGTGTGTGTGTGTGTGTGTCCGTTACCTATAGACTCCGAAACGGCTGAACCGATTTTCTTGAAAATTTACATAGTTATACTATAAGCGTCTGCGAGTATTCTTAGCTAGGTTTTGTGTCGAGGTACACCCGATAAATATGGAAAATCGATAATCGAAAAAAATCGGGTTATAGAAGGAGTGGTTCGATTTTAGTCAAATGTGAAACACTCACAGAGAAAGACATAAGAAACGATATTCAGAAGTTTCAAGGTTGCAGTTCTTAAAATAGTGCAGAAAATCGATAATATATAAAAGCTTTCATTACACCCGAGCAACGCCGGGCTATACTGCTAGTGTCTAATAAAAAAAATAAAACAAGTATTTTAGGGAATTTTATTTTTAGATAAATGTTAAGAAAATTAAATTAAATTTTAATCTATGACGACATTAATATCAAAACAAACAGGGTGAACATAAATTAATATAAAAATAAAACATAGAACTAGAAGGAAAAAAAATTTAAAAACCGGAAGTTATTATAGCAATTATAATTTAATTATACGGTTAATAAAAATAAACTTTTTTTTTTAATCATTTCACCCCAAGCAAGGCATTCCACTGCCACTATTGCGCTTGGGGCTACATAGGGGAAAGTAAATAGAAAGAGTGGTTAGATATCGGAAATGTCAGATGCGGGGGGGGGTGATAGGTAGTTGGGTGGGTGGGAAGAGTGTTTGAAAAAATGGAAGCGAATTAGTTTGTTAGGAGGTGTCTATTGACCTTACCTTTAAACTCCTGGAGATTGTAGCCGTCGGGGAAGCAGTCATGTGGAAGGGAATTCCACAGTCGGGAAGTACGAGAAAAGAAACTGTTGGAGTAGAAGTTGCGGTTGCATGTTATCGATTTCACTGTAAAAGGGTGGGATCTAGTTGCTAATCTAGTATCTCATGCAAATTGGAACCTAGGGGACACCATGACCTAAGTTCATCGGAGCAGAAGTATTTATAGAAGAGACACAGGGAAGCCACGTCGCGCCTGTGAGAGAGAGACTGCAGGCGGTCTGCTAAGTCGGTATCGATCACATTACAGACCCTCCGCACGCTCTGACAACGTGTTTCTGGCTGTTCAATGCCCTTGCGGTAGAACTCGGGCGAGGGGTTGACGCAAAAGAAGTCCGTGAGGGCTTTGCTCAAGTCTGCTTCATTGGTGAAGAATTTATCACGAAGATTATTATCCACGGAGTGGAAGAGGTGGTAATCGGATGGCGCAAGATCAGGTGAATAAGCTGGATGGCACAAAGTCTCCCACCCAAGTTGCTGTATGGTATCCCTGACCACTCGCGTGACATGTGGCCTGACGTTGTCATGGAGGAAAAGCACACCTTTGCGATTCACCAGAGCTGGCCCCTTCTGGCGCAATGCCAGTTGCACACGTTTCAATTGCTGCGAGTATAGGTTTCCAGTGACCGTTTGGCCCGTTGGTAGCAGTTCATAATGAACCACTTGACGATCTGTCCACCAGATACAAAGCATATTTTTGCGTGGATGCATAGGCGGTCTTGCGGTGTGAGGTGACAACATCCTGAGGAGATATCCAATGTCTGAAACGCTTGAGAGCTTTTACAGAACCCACTTTTCATCACTGGTAAGCACTCGATTAAATGAGGATGCGGTAGGGTGGCGAGAAATCAGCAATACACAGGCTGCCACTTGTTGTCCCTTGTGGATCTCCAACAGCGTTTGCGGAACCCACTTGCTCAGTTTGTACGTCTTACCTAGTTTAAGTGTTTCATCGGAAACGTTGAACTGTCTTGCAGTTTCACCACACACTATCCTATTCAATATCCGTTTTCAGGACTCCGTCATTCAAAACTTGTGGTCGTCCACTGCGAGGCTCATCAAGGAGTGACAAATCTCCCGACTTGAATTTTCGAAACCAACGCCTAGCAGTACGTTCATCCACAACACTATCCCAAACGCATGATATAAGCGGCGACTTGATTCAGCTGCTGATAAGACCACTTTGAAGTCGTAAAGCAAACAGCCCGAACGAGATCGCTATACACTTCCATCATTCTCACAGCTGTACGTTTTAAAGCTGATGGCCGGGCACGGTGCGAGGGTTTTTTATAACGTCTGATGTTCCTAATTCCGGCTGTCCGAATCTGAAAACAATTGCTACACGCATTTCGTATATATTTCAACTTCATACAATGACTAATAAAAAAACGGGCAGACATTTTGGTTACCTTGTAAATTATATAACAAATTTCCGTTCTTAAGTCTGTTTTCCTTCTAATTTTATATTTTACATTCAACTTAAGTTAAGTTTAACCTGTCTGTTATGGTATTAAAGCCGTCACAGATTTACATTTCAATTCCTAAGATTTAATCTAAAATTTAAATTTCTTAAAATAGGTGTTTTATCTCTTCTAATTAGTCTTATAATTAAATTATTTAAAAATTTTCCGTTCCCAATTTTTTTTTTGGGGGGGGGGTTCTCTGTTTTATTTTCTTTTAATTTAACTTATGTTTAACATTTTTATTTTGTTATGATTGCTGTCATAGATTTTGATTTAATCAAGTTTTCTAATTCTTTTTCGTCTTTTATGTGCCATGTCCTGTCAGGACGTAGGCGATCGTAGCTTTCCACATCTCCCTGTCCCTGGTGGCTCTTAGCATACCTTCTCCTGTTACACCATGCAACCTTCGTTCCATCATTCACCTGCTCAGGTCCTTCAAATATGTTATCCGCTTTTTTCCATTGTCTCTTTCTCCCTCTATCTGGCCTGTTAGTATCAGGTTCTCTAAGCCCTCCTTCCTCAATGCATGTCCCAGCAATTTTAGTTGTCTCTTCCTGATGCTCAGTATTGATTTCCTTTTCGTTTCCATCCTTTCCAAAATCTCATCATTGCTCACATGCTCGGTCCACGATATCCGCAGCATCCTTCTGTAGAACCACATTTCAGCTGCTTCAGTTTTTCCTTCATCTTCATTATTGTCCAACATTCACTGCCATATTAAAAAACCGATTTTCACAGCAATCCAGTACTCTCTTTGTTTTTAGTGAAATTGTCCTGTTTCTTAATACTTTACTGAACTTCTTCCGCCATGCCAATTCGCCTTCGGACCTCTGTGTCGCACTTTCCGTCTTCTATTAGAACACTTCCTAGGCATTTAAATTCCTGTACCTTTTTTTTTTTTTTTTTAATCATTTCACCCCGAGCAAGGCAGAAACGCCACTGATGTGCAGGGGGTTACATAAATGTAGAAAGATTAATTAGAAAAGAGTGAGGAGTACAAGCTAGTTAGAAAGGAACAATAGAAAACTGAGAAAGCAGGTGCAATGACAGGTACATGGGCGGAGAGAAAGGGAAGGTTATACAGGGGAGGGGAGAGAGCTAGAGGCCAGTGGTTAGTAGGTGAGTATTAACTTTGCTTTTAAATTTCTGGAGGTCGTAGCCGTCAGGAAAGCAAGAATACGGGAGTGAGTTCCACAGGCGGGAAGTGCGAGAGAGGAAGCTGCTGGAGTAGAATTGTCGTCTGCGTTTGGCTAACCTGACTGTGAATGGGTGGGACCCAGTTGCCAGTCTGGTTGAACGGGTAAACACCTGTTGAGGAGGCATCAGTGACTTAAGCTCATCCGAGCAGAAGCCATGAAGGTATTTATAGAAGAGACAGAGGGAGGCCACATTTCGACGATGGGAAAGTGGCTGCAGACGAGTCGCCAGATCAGAACCTATCACATTACAGACTCTCCTTTGGAGCTTGTCGAGAACACTGAGGAGAACGGCAGGGGCACCTGACCATAAATGGCAGCAGTACTCCATGCACGGACGGATGGTTGACTTGTATATATGCAGGATGGATTCAGGTGGAAAAAACATCCTGGATCGACATAGTGACCCAATCTTCTTAGCAGTAGATTTTGCTATGGATTCAATATAGTGCTTCCATTTGAGGTCTGAGGACAGGGTAAGTCCGAGGAGGCGTAGTGTATTACTCTCCGGGAGAATCATCTGGTCCATGCTTATGGGAGGCAGAAGAGGTTGCCTGTAATGGTTGACAGACAACAGCTTGGTCTTCGAGGAATTGAAGTTGACAAGCCACTTCTTGCCCCAGTTCACCACAGAGTGTAGATCCCGCTCAAGGTCAGCAGCGAGATTTTGTCTGTCCGCCACGACAGGTTTCTTACTGGAGCGGGAGTATATTGTAGTGTCATCTGCGTAGATGCCTACTTGGGACCTGATCTCATCTGGGAGGTCGTTGATGAAAATAAGGAAGAGCGTTGGGCCCAGGATAGAGCCTTGTGGGACACCAGCATTCGTGCTGTAGGACGAAGAGGCACGCCCATTCAGAACGACCTTCATTTTGCGGTTATTTAAGAAAGATTGGATTAGGTCAAGCAGGCGACCGGTAATACCATAACCGCGTAGTTTGCATAGGAGGCCAGGGTGCCAAACCCTGTCGAAAGCCTTGGAGATATCCAGAGCAACCGCGCGAGCCTCGTCAGACTCATCAAGGGCCTGTAGCATGTACTCCGTTACAGTAGTTAGCAGGTCGGCTGTGGACCTGTCAAATCGGAATCCATATTGCCTGTCGGAGAACAGTTTGTGGGCGGTGAGATGATGAACTATTTCAGCATTTATTATAGCCTCGAACTGCTTGATTTTAGAGTCCCCCACCTGTATTTGGCATATTGGGCTGCTCTTTTTGCTGATGACCATGCATTCGGTTTTCTAGCTGTTTATTTGTAGTCCTTTCTTGTCACTCTCTTCAGCTAGCTTCAGTTGGAGGTCTTGTAGTGAATTTATCTAAAATCAAAATTCCTTGAAATTGTTTTTTTTATTAGACATATATTCTAATTATATTATATAATGACTTACCGTTCTTAAACCTATTCTTTTTTCTCGTTTTAAATTAAGTTATGCTTAAGCATTTATTTTGCTATTTATTGCGGCCCTTTAACGGTGTTTTTGTAAAGCCGTCATTTCGTCTGACTTTTAATGTATATATTGCATTATTTTTTGCTGCTGTCACCAAAGTGTCAGGCTTACAGGTTCCAATAACGAGGAACTGCCCCGTTTCCCTCTTTTTCTCACTACTTACATTTTTACACAAACACCCCCACACATACACAAATAAATTTATATTCCCTTAATATTTAGTTCTCGCTGATGAGACAGGTATATATTAGCCGATATGACCATCCGATTTTGTAAAATTTTAATTATATATATATATATATAGTCTCATCTGCAGACAGATCTGTTTTGGTGTATCACAGCTCATCAGTAAGGTTAGACACCCGATTGCTTTTAACCCAGGATTGAAACCCGACCGAATTGACGTCAGTCGGCGATTCTACCTCTGAGCTATTGGCGCTCGGTAGAAGGAGGCAGACTTTTAGCTTATGATATATCATACGCTAATAGCCAGAGTGCTCTAAATCATTACTGAATGAGCGATGCGTAGATGCTACAGTAGCTACTGTTTTTTCAAATTCTACCATTCCTCCAGAGTGCTCAATCAGGGTGTGAGAGCGTATGTGCATGTGTGTGTGTGTGTTTGTGTATATATGTTCATGATTGTATTTGAATATAATATGGTTGAAGAAAAAACATTATATATGTGAATTTTTTAAATTTAGAAAATTGATAATTCTATTCTTGTACAGATTAGATTTGTCAAGACTGACAAAGATTAGAAGAATCGATTTATCTTATAGAATATATCAACCATCTTCTGGCTATTTAAAGACGAAGTATAGTTTTTGATTGCAAAAATGTTTTTTTGCGATGGTAATGATATTCTAATAAAAGTCTTACTAATTAAGCCATAGCTAGAAGAGGAAGAGGTGTATTCTTATATTTCCCAAGAATATTGCTAATAAGTGAATATGACAGGCAGGACTAGAATTTAAACTCGGCTCTCCGATTCTTAAACCGACGTTCTTCATTGCAACACGCGCACATCCAAACTTACAGCAATTGGTATTCCCGAGCGCTCACCCATGTAGGTACTGACCAGATTCAACATTGCTTAATTTCTGTGATCTGATGAGAATCATTTATCGTAACTTCAAAGAGGAAGAATTGGGTGCTATACAGGGTGCGATGAGTAAATTGTCATTATACTTCTTTTTTTTTTTCATTTCACGCATGCGCGTTTTTTGGTTTTGATTTTGACAGTTACACTGTTTAATAGGGTAAGTTGAGTACCGTCTGTTAAGAAAAGAGCACTATGACGCAATTCAATCGGTTAAAAATTTGAAAACGGCATGCTGTACTGCTTCACATTCGCACAGGAAGCTTCAATACAAACATTTGAGTGTGTTTTAGTGTCAATCTAAGAACAGTGTAGAAAATTCAGAAAACGTTTGACGAATCTACTGGTGATTAAAAAGGTACGGCTCCTCGAAAAAAATCACTCTGATTGTTTTGATGAGAAAAGAACCCAAGAAATTGTTAGTGTGGGCCTTACACTTGACATGGAGGCCTAAATCAAGTGCTTTGAGGAGGTGGTAGTGACTTGGGTCAAAATGGCGTCTGCTAAAATAACCTCTGTCTGGCAACAAGACTTTGTAATATCCCACACAAGCAGAATAATCCAGTAATGTCTGTCAAAGAATTCCTGCGACTTCTTGAGTTCTTAAATCTTGATATGTAACTTCCAAGACTGCAACTTCTTTGATTATTATTTATTCGAAGTTGAGCGAAAGTCTAACAAAATTCCTCGTAGCACCAAAGATGAACTACAGACAAGGATTATGGCAGCATTTACCAAATTAAAAAAAGATCCTTCAGAAGAGATTCCGAAGTCTTCTTAACTCCGTGGTTCAGGCTAATGGCGATTTTATTGAATAAATGAAGTCTTTACTATTTCAAGATATTTTTCATTAATTTGGAAAAGTATATGCTCCGAATATCATGGATCGAGCATGTGATAAATGATGAGGTTTTGGAAATGATGGAAATGAAAAGGAAACTAATACTGAGCACCAAGAAGAGTTAGCTAAAATTCCTGGGTCATGCAATGAGAAAGAAAGGCTTGGAGAACCTGATACCAACAGCCCAGACAGAGTGAAAAAGAGACATGGGAAAGCAGCGGATAACATATTTGAAGGACCTGATCAGGCGGATGGCGGAACGAGGGTTGTGTGGTGTAGCACGAGAAAACATGCTAAGAGCCACCAGGGATAGGGAGACGTCGAAAGCCATGATCGCCTACGTCCTGAAAGGACAGAGCACATAGAAGAAGAAGATCTGCTAAAATTAGATGTCAGTGTTATTTTCAGTTTCCGTCATTTAGACGACAATATGTACATCACACCCTGTATCACTTCATCGATCTGTTTCCAAACAATTTTGTACAATCGTGCTGAATCTCAATGGAGACAAAACTTCCTTGAGCTAAAAGGTGGGTTTTTTGTGTTATTTAAAGGAATTTTTATTCAATTTGTTGCAAATGATTATGGATGATATTTTCACTATAAATATATTATTAAAAATAACTTAACATGTTTGTAAAATAATAATTCTGGTTGAAATATGAACAACAATCAGTAACGCACATGGTAATTTAATCAGGTTTCTTTATATGCACGTGTCCTCATGAAAAGCATAAAAACCTACGCCTGATTATACTTCTCTCTCTCTCTCCCTCTCTCTCTCTCTCTCTCTCTTTATATATATATATATATCTATATATAAATATATATATATAAACGCATCTGTGAGAAGAGTTATACCAATGAAACACAAAGGAACATACGCAAAATATAAATTCATTTGTTTTGTTTCCCATTTACAAAAACATATGGATTTTAAAAAATGTATTGTTCTTATTACATTGTGCTTTTCTGTTTCACATGTCCCTCGGGTTATTAAGCTCACGTGTTTTTTTTATCTTATAGAATCATTTGCCAGTTCGGAACACACGCTGATGCAATTATACACGTATAGCAGACATGGTTGAGATGTGCTTGCCTGCTTGGTGTAGTGAATATTCACACACACACACACACACACACACACACACACACACACATGTATACTTTTCAAAAGCTCATTCTTATATTTTTGCATAGAATATTAAACATTAGAAGCTATGCTATTACGTAGTGACGGATGTGCCTTGTGGTTAGGTGGATATCGGTTTAGAAAGAGAAATCGGTGAGCCGAGTTCAAATTCCAGTTGAGTATCCTGCATTCACTTAACCACTGGTAAACTTCGGAAAGGTATTAATCCGTCACTTCCCTCCAGTTATTGGTCAAATAACCGGATGGGGCCTGGAGCAAACCATTTAGTGTTGATATCACAATAAAAACACCCTTGGTAGCCCTGGCGAAGCATCAAGTATTCAGCTATTTGACAAGATTATGAATTTTGCTATCAGCTGCACCAGGGAATACTGGAGGGGTGTAGTGAGTACGATCTCGGCCAAGGCCGCAGGACGACGATTACATAGTACCTATATTAAAGTCAAAATATTTCAGGCCAGCCTGCGTACCTTAATTTTTTTTTAAATTAAAAGATAAAATTTCAGTAGTTACAGAGCTGTTGCTTTTATTGGTCAGTTTTTCTCGTACAGCCAAAAAGTGCAAATTCGAATTCCTCTATCCACAGTTCATTTTGCTGAATTATAAATATTTCTTATATAAGCATAATATTTTGTTTTCAGCTTTAACCCCTCACTAGACATATCGAGATTGCCAAAACATCCAACTAAGTTTTAATATTAATACAGGTTTTAAATGTTAACACATAACTGTCAAAGGTCTCCAATGAAATATATTGTGCCATTACGACAGTATTTTCATACTTTTAATTTCTGTTTTTAATTTTGAAGGAATTTGCTCAAAATTGCAAAATTGATGCAGCGTCTGAAACAATCCTACACATACACAAATCTACCATTCGCCCATGCATTGTATACTGCTGCCATATCTGGTCGAGTGATCCTGCTATCCACCTGAGGGTCCTTAACAAAATCCAACAGAAAATCTGTAATATGATCGATCCCGACTTGGCAGCTAGAATACAGTCACATTCTCACCGACGCAGCGTGGCTTCCCTGTGTCTCTTCTACAAATACTTTCACGGCTTCTGCTCCAATGAACTTAGCTCACAACTTTAACCCCTATATATGAGTTTCCTCGAGCCAAAATATTAGCAGATAGGCCCCACCCTTTTAACGTGAAACCAATAAATTGTAGACGCATATTCTACTCCATCAGCTTCTTTTTTCGCACTTCCCGCCTGTGGAATTCCCTTCCGCTTACTTGCTTCACTGATAGCTACAATTTTCAAGAATTCGAATGTAAAATCAATAGTCATCTCCTGTCTCACTAACTTGCATCCTCTCTCTCTCATGCTGCCTTCTCCGTCTACCCCACTCTCATCAGTATTGTCTTATCCTCTTTCTGACACCCACTGTAACCTGCCAATGTTTCTCACAACATACCTCCTATATAACCCCCTGCACAACAGTGGCAGTAAAATGCCTTGCCTGGGGCGACACGATTATAAAAAAAAATTCTATATTATTATATGTATACACAATGGGGGATCAATTCTACATTACAACCAAGATATAAACTGATCCTTCACTTTATGGCCACAGTCATCCTTTTCTCATGCTCCTTTCTCCTTCCATTCCACTCTCATCAGTATTCTCATCCGTCTCTTACCCACTTCCTGACACACCCTATAACCTGTCACTCTTTCTCATAACTTTCCTCCTATGAAACCTCCTGCAAAACAGTGGCAGTAAAATGCCTTGCCTGGGGCGACACGATTATAAAAAAAAAAGAAAAAAACAAGCTAAGCACTGATGTGAGCTGATGTGAGTGGTGCCCAAATAAACCTTTTATTCAAAGAAAATTAATCTCAAAGACATTGTAGCAAGGAGTCGAATTTTTTATACATGAGTTGGAAGATCTAAACTTTTTTATAAATGGAACTTTGTCTCTCTCTGTGTGTGTCTCTGTGTGTCTGTCCGTTACCTATAGGCTCCGAAAGGGCTGAACCGATTTTCTTAAAACTATACTGTAGAACTTCAGAATATTTTTCATTTTAAAATGCGTTATTTCGCAATTTAGGTTTCTACCTCTTGGTGTCTTCAGTCGATTTCAAATAACTGATTTTACAGTTTTTCAAACCTTCATGCGAGATGTGTCTTTTATGAAAGCGCAATTTTACAAAATTAGGAGAAGCTACTTTAGGGTCTTAGAACAATTTCAACTATGATTGTATGGTCCTAGTAGTTATTTATTGGCATGGTCACACTGGGACATTATTTCTCTTTTCCATTTAGTATATATATATATATATATATATATATATATATATATATATATATTCTGTGAATGCTGCTCATCTAATCTAAACTTATTTGTAAATTGAACATTGGCTGTGTGTGTGTCTGTGTTCGTTACCTATAGACTCCGAAACGGCTGAACCGATTTTCTTGAAAATTTACACAATTGTAATATAAGCGTCTGCGAGTGTTCTTAGCTAGGTTTTGAGTCGAGGTATCCTCGATAAATAAATTTGATACACTCATAGACAAAGACATAATAAACAATATTCAGAAGTTTCAAGTTTGCATTTCTTACAATAGTACAGAAAATCGATAATATATATATATATATATATATATATAAAAGGCAAGATGTTTGTGTGTGCGTCTATTTATCTGCCTGTACGTCTGTATTTTTTCAGAACTTTTATTTTAGTTTTTGTTTCGGGTTTGGCTTTAAGTAGGTATAATTGTAGTTCTTAGTCTCAGCCATGATACCATTTACTCAGAGGACTTATTTAGTCTTCAGTTTACGACGTAAAAAATTATTTGATATGGATACCAGGAAATCAAAATTTGACTTACATCCATTCATTTTTCTTTCAGTCTACGGTTTCGCTTTAACTGGAAACAACTATTGATTTTTAGTCTTTCGTGCCAACGTCCAAAGAGTCTGAGCCGAAGGACCATGGATTAGTTTTAAATCTTGCATTGCACCCGAGCAACGCCGGGCTATGCTGCTAATTTGTTATAAAGGCAGTTAGAAACAAGTGCAAATGTTGATCGAAAAGGAGATGGAGAATCGAATGTGCCAACTGCTGCCGGAAAAAAACACTTGATTATTGGAGGCTAAAGAAATAGAAACAAAATTGCTTCAGAGTTGACAGACGACTTGATTCCCCTCGTCAGCAATCAATGTCGCTCTCAACTAGGAATAATCGATTTAGCTCAGTGGAGCGCAATAGGAGCAGAGACATCAAGAAACTCCTGATATAGACGTTGAGTAAGAAAAGAATTTTTTGGGTAGAAAGCATAAGAATTGCTCATTGAAAGAGCGACAAAATATATTTTATGAATCTAAGTTTGGATTTTTTGGTCATAAAGGGACACTGAATGTGTAACCTAAGACAGTAGAAAAAGTAATTAATTTGCTTTGGCTTAGCGAAATCATCTTACAATATCTGATTTAAGCATAATTTGAAAGAAAACACCTTTCAACAAAACAATGATCTACAACAATTCTTTTAAACTATGTTAAATTTACAAGTGACAAAATTTTGTAAATAAAGACTTGGCTACCTTAGTCTTCTGACCTCCCATTAAATTAGTATTGCGTGAGTTGGACAATAGAGCTCAAAGGAAATACATAAAAAGGAAAAGCGAGCTTGTTCAGTCCTTAAATAATAATCTGCTATTTTGTTCAAAAACCAAAAATTTGTAAAACAGTAATTAGGGCAGTTAGTGTTTTTTGTTGCTTTTTGTTTATTTACTCAGACAAAATATGATACTTTTTTTTTGTTTGTTTTTTGACTCATCTCACCCTAAGCAATGCATTCTATTGAAAGAGTTCGGGCTCCTAACTACCAGTCGGACGCAGTAACCAAGAAACTGCCAACCCGGTGCCCTCAGAATGAAGAGACGTTGCCACCATCCACAAATACTGCAAAACGCTTGTGACTGAAATAACACTAAGACCGAAGGAGAGGGAAAATAACCGGAAACCCCTTCCTACACGAGAAGAGGGTGATCACCTCTACTCCTGTTCAAAAGAAGAGGGTGGAGTGTGAAACCGGGCGATAGTAGGAACTACTTATTGCAATTACAAAAATTTACTAAGCTTTAACTTAGAAGTTGAAGCCTTCAAATCCAAAATAACATTTTACAGGACCTTCTATAGCATGTTTAAAGAAAAGACCGTACAAAAGGCGAAATAAACAAGCCTTTGGCTGACCAAAAAGTGCTGACTCATTTTTTAAATGAAGGAAAAAATTACTTTTTTGTCTTAAATTTAACCACTGCTATATGCGAAGAGACAAATGTACATTAAAATTAAGTAGGAAAATACATTTTCTTATTTAAATTAGTAACAATAAGAAAAAAAGAATGGTCTAGCACATTTACCAATCGACCAGCACCGAAGTGGAGTGAAATTCCGAAAGACAATGATGCCAAATACATTTCAATTCTTTTTCAGATACCGTAGGTGGGGTCAATTGCTAATTAGCCAGACCACGAGGCAGGAGAGAGAGATAGGAGGGGAAGGAGAGAGAGAGAGAGAGTCGCTACAGAGCATACGTCCAATGGTCTTTGCTGTATCCCCCAAATGAAGTTACTATTGTATATACAGTTGATTCCGGTTAAACTAAATATAAGTTTTCAACAGAAGCCTCTTTGTAGGATTAAGTGTATCAGAATGAAATTAAAGGTTTGTAATAAAATTGCTTCTATCACGATGCTATTCGTTAAAAGGACGACGAGACGGCCTTGAAGAAATGACTTTACGCGGCCATTCATTACATCATTAGGTTTTGCTTCGGCTTAATGTCGTTTCTTTGACTATCGTGATGACAATATGAAGAAAGTTGGTGAATTTTAAATGATAAAACTACCGTTGATCACCAAAAGTAAAAACCTTTAGGCCTAACATATGGGTCAGAATCTCGATGAATGACAATAACTACAACTGGGTGTTTACTGAGCCAAGACAATGGTGTCGAATTTTACACAATGCAGGATGGGTCTAATATTACAAGAAGTAAGAAGGTTTGGTAGTTTGTTTTTTATCATTTCACTCCACCATCCATTCGCACAGACATATCAAGTAGGTTTTGCGCTGCTTACCCCTGTCTCCCGTTCTGTTGGCATCTCTCCCAAAATTCACTCCACCATCCATTCGCACAGACCTATCAAGTAGGTTTTGCGCTGCTTACCCCTGTCTCCCGTTCCTACTCACCGTTCTGTGAGCATCAACCTCTCCGGGCCCTCTTTCCTCATTACGTACTCCATGAACTTCATCTGTATCTTCCTGTTGTTAAAGTAGCGAGATAAATAGCAGAAGGGTTGTCAAGAAACAGCCGAAAACAATTGACATGGCATTTAAATTATTGAAGATCAAAATTAGCTGTAAAATGTAGAGCAGGAAGAGAGTTCCATAAGAGAACCCCACCACTGAGAAGTGAGTGAGAAAATCCAAATCTTTGCATAAAACTTACGATTACATCGAGCCAATTCACTTGCAAATTGATGAAATCGTGCCACCAATACATTCCTGAATTTAGAAACTTAAGGTGTACTTACCATAGTGAGAAATCTTTTGAATAATTACCATGAGAATATTTATAGAAAAAGCAAATTGAAGATACACTTTGGCGAAAGGAAAATGGTCAAAACCGAATCGCTATCTGTAAAAGAAGAACGAAAGAACCAGACAGGATGTTGCACTAAAAATCAAAACAAAGAGGAATGGTAAACTAAAAAATACGTAAGAAGGATTCTGGAGAGTGAAAGTGCCTACAGCTAGACAGTGAACAAACTTTCTTAGAAATAGCCCGAGCCACTGATTCAATATTTATTCGGAATAGAAAAAGTAATTAGATAGTGTTTTGAAGAAATGTCGAAATAAAAAACAAGAAAATTTGGAGAGTCAGTGAAAAATCTATGGCGTTTGGCTTTGACTCCGTCAGTTAATTGCCATACGTGATACATGCTTAGACGATCATGTCTCGATAGAGACATGACTGAATGGGAAGAAAATTTTCTATCTTGCTCTTCTACTCCTACAGCTTCCTCTCTCGCACTTCCCGCCTGTGGAACTCGCTCCCGTATTCTTGCTTTCCTGACGGCTACAACCACCAGAAATTTAAATGCAAAGTCATTACTCATCTACTAACCACTGGCCTCTAGCTCTCTCCCCACCCTCGTATAACCTTCCCTTTCTCTCCACCTATGTATCTGTCATCGCACCTGCTTTCTCAGCTTTCTATTGTTCCTTTCTAACTAATTTGTACTCCTCACTCTTTTCTAATTAATCTTTTTACATTTATTGATTTTTAGTCTTTCGTGCCAACGTCCAAAGAGTCTGAGCCGAAGGACCATGGATTAGTTTTAAATCTTGCATTGCACCCGAGCAACGCCTGGCTATGCTGCTAATTTGTTATAAAGGCAGTTAGAAACAAGTGCAAATGTTGATCGAAAAGGAGATGGAGAATCGAATGTGGCAACTGCTGCCGGAAAAAACACTTGATTATTGGAGGCTAAAGAAATAGAAACAAAATTGCTTCAGAGTTGACAGACGACTTGATTCCCCTCGTCAGCAATCAATGTCGCTCTCAACTAGGAATAATCGATTTAGCTCAGTGGAGCGCAATAGGAGCAGAGACATCAAGAAACTCCTGATATAGACGTTGAGTAAGAAAAGAATTTTTTGGGTAGAAAGCATAAGAATTGCTCATTGAAAGAGCGACAAAATATATTTTATGAATCTAAGTTTGGATTTTTTGGTCATAAAGGGACACTGAATGTGTAACCTAAGACAGTAGAAAAAGTAATTAATTTGCTTTGGCTTAGCGAAATCATCTTACAATATCTGATTTAAGCATAATTTGAAAGAAAACACCTTTCAACAAAACAATGATCTACAACAATTCTTTTAAACTATGTTAAATTTACAAGTGACAAAATTTTGTAAATAAAGACTTGGCTACCTTAGTCTTCTGACCTCCCATTAAATTAGTATTGCGTGAGTTGGACAATAGAGCTCAAAGGAAATACATAAAAAGGAAAAGCGAGCTTGTTCAGTCCTTAAAGAATAATCTGCTATTTTGTTCAAAAACCAAAAATTTGTAAAACAGTAATTAGGGCAGTTAGTGTTTTTTGTTGCTTTTTGTTTATTTACTCAGACAAAATATGATACTTTTTTTTTGTTTGTTTTTTGACTCATCTCGCCCTAAGCAATGCATTCTATTGAAAAAGTTCGGGCTCCTAACTACCAGTCGGACGCAGTAACCAAGAAACTGCCAACACGGTGCCCTCAGAATGAAGAGACGTTGCCACCATCCACAAATACTGCAAAACGCTTGTGACTGAAATAACACTAAGACCGAAGGAGAGGGAAAATAACCGGAAACCCCTTCCTACACGAGAAGAGGGTGATCACCTCTACTCCTGTTCAAAAGAAGAGGGTGGAGTGTGAAACCGGGCGATAGTAGGAACTACTTATTGCAATTACAAAAATTTACTAAGCTTTAACTTAGAAGTTGAGAGAAGCCTTCAAATCCAAAATAACATTTTACAGGACCTTCTATAGCATGTTTAAAGAAAAGACCGTACAAAAGACGAAATAAAGAAGCCTTTGGCTGACCAAAAAGTGCTGACTCATTTTTTAAATGAAGGAAAAAATTACTTTTTTGTCTTAAATTTAACCACTGCTATATGCGAAGAGACAAATGTACATTAAAATTAAGTAGGAAAATACATTTTCTTATTTAAATTAGTAACAATAAGAAAAAAAGAATGGTCTAGCACATTTACCAATCGACCATCACCGAAGTGGAATGAAATTCCGAAAGACAATGATGCCAAATACATTTCAATTCTTTTTCAGATACCGTAGGTGGGGTCAATTGCTAAGTAGCCAGACCACAAGGCAGGAGAGAGAGATAGGAGGGGAAGGAGAGAGAGAGAGTCGCTACAGAGCATACGTCCAATGGTCTTTGCTGTATCCCCCAAATGAAGTTACTATTGTATATACAGTTGATTCCGGTTAAACTAAATATAAGTTGTCAACAGAAGCCTCTTTGTAGGATTAAGTGTATCAGAACGAAATTAAAGGTTTGTAATAAAATTGCTTCTATCACGATGCTATTCGTTAAAAGGACGACGAGACGGCCTTGAAGAAATGACTTTACGCGGCCATTCATTACATCATTAGGTTTTGCTTCGGTTTAATGTCGTTTCTTTGACTATCGTGATGACAATATGAAGAAAGTCGGTGAATTTTAAATGATAAAACTACCGTTGATCACCAAAAGTAAAAACCTTTAGGCCTAACATATGGGTCAGAATCTCGATGAATGACAATAACTACAACTGGGTGTTTACTGAGCCAAGACAATGGTGTAGAATTTTACACAATGCAGGATGGGTCTAATATTACAAGAAGTAAGAAGGTTTGGTAGTTTGTTTTTTATCATTTCACTCCACCATCCATTCGCACAGACATATCAAGTAGGTTTTGCGCTGCTTTCCCCTGTCTCCCGTTCCTTCTCTCCGTTCTGTTGGCATCTCTCGCAAAATTCACTCCACCATCCATTCGCACAGACCTATCAAGTAGGTTTTGCGCTGCTTACCCCTGTCTCCCGTTCCTTCTCTCCGTTCTGTGAGCATCAACCTCTCCGGGCCCTCTTTCCTCAGTACGTGCTCCATGAACTTCATCTGTATCTTCCTGTTGTTAAAGTAGCGAGATAAATAGCAGAAGGGTTGTCAAGAAACAGCCGAAAACAACTGACATGGCATTTAAATTATTGAAGATCAAAATTAGCTGTAAAATGTAGAGCAGGAAGAGAGTTCCATAAGAGAACCCCACCACTGAGAAGTGAGAGTGAGAAAATCCAAATCTTTGCATAAAACTTACGATTACATCGAGCCAATTCACTTGCAAAATGATGAAATCGTGCCACCAATACATTCCTGAGTTTAGAAACTTAAGGTGTACTTACCATAGTGAGAAATTTTTTGAATAATTACCATGAGAATATTTATAGAAAAAGCAAATTGAAGATACACTTTGGCGAAAGGAAAATGGTCAAAACCGAATCGCTATCTGTAAAAGAAGAACGAAAGAACCAGACAGGATGTTGCACTAAAAATCAAAACAAAGTGGAATGGTAAACTAAAAAATACGTAAGAAGGATTCTGGAGAGTGAAAGTGCCTACAGCTAGACAGTGAACAAACTTTCTTAGAAATAGCCCGAGCCACTGATTCAATATTTATTCGGAATAGAAAAAGTAATTAGATATTGTTTTGAAGAAATGTCGAAATAAAAAACAAGAAAATTTGGAGAGTCAGTGAAAAATCTATGGCGTTTGGCTTTGACTCCGTCAGTTAATTGCCATACGTGATACATGCTTAGACGATCATGTCTCGATAGAGACATGACTGAATGGGGAGAAAATTTTCTATCTTGCTCTTCTACTCCTTCAGCTTCCTCTCTCGCACTTCCCGCCTGTGGAACTCGCTCCCGTATTCTTGCTTTCCTGACTGCTACAACCACCAGAAATTTAAATGCAAAGTCATTACTCATCTACTAACCACTGGACTCTAGCTCTCTCCCTTCCCCTGTATAACCTTCCCTTTCTCTCCACCTATGTATCTGTCATCGCACCTGCTTTCTCAGCTTTCTATTGTTCCTTTCTAACTAGTTTGTACTCCTCACTCTTTTCTAATTAAATCTTTTTACATTTATGTAACCCCCTGCACATCAGTGGCGTTTCCGCCTTGCTCGGGTGAAATGATAAAAAAAGAAGAAGTATAGCTGAAGGGAGAAGAGACGGATTGTATTAATAATTAATAATTAGTTGGGGATCAGTTTATTAGTTCACAACAATATAAAACCGATCCCCCACATTATGCCCAGTAGCTTTATTTATGTTTCCAATTATTATCTTCATTCAGTCACTTAAGTGCCATACGCGATACACGCTTGGGCGATCATGTCTCTTTCGAGACATGACTAACTGCGTAAAAGATTAATCCGTAGTAGATTGCCATTACTATTTGCGGTAGAATGGTTGGCATCCAAGGCTATAGAACCCAATCTATTCTGTTATTTAATCCATAACTGGAGGAAAGAGACGGATTAATACCTTTCCCAAGGCTATTTGCGCGTAAGTGAATGCAATGAATTCAACTGGAATTCGAACTCGGCTTTGACTATGTAGCTGAAAAGAAGTGCATTAAATAAGACATACCAATTTTCTTTTTCATGTGCCGTGTCTTCTCAGGACGTTGACAACCATGGCCCTCCACTTGCTCCGGTTCCTTGTAGTTCTTAATATTTTCCTCTTGGTATCTCGCCCAAACTCCGATTTGCCAACCATTTGATGAAGCCTATCAAATATGTCTCGCACTGATTACTCATGTCTCTCTTTCTCTCTATTCGTCCTGTGAGTATTAGACTTTCCAAACTTTTCTTCCTCATTAGGTCCTCCTGGAACCTCAACTATCTCTTCCTGATGTTAAGTATGAGTTCTCTGTTATCCATGGTATCCTCAGCATCCTTCTCTTGAACTACATTTCTGCTGACTCAATCCTTTCCTTAATCTTTAATGAGATCTTCCAATATTCGTCCGGCACTCTTTTCTTTGTTTCCAATGAGATTTTATTGTCTGTCAGTATTCTTTTTATCTTTTTTTAATCTTATCACCCCCAGCAAGGCGATAACGCCACTGATGTGCAGGGGGCTGCATATGTAAAAAGATTAGAGGGCTACATAAGAGTAAAAAGATTCGATAGGAGGAGAGTGACAGAAAGACATGTAATACTGCAGTGCGGCTGGCCCTCAATTCGCCCGGCGGCAACCAGGTATTATACCGCACAGAACACTGTAGCCCTTATGTGACGCTCGTCCTCGCCGACGGTCGTGACGTTCCCGTCCGATGATATCGCCACAAAAGCTGGGTTACGGGACGTCTTTTGCAACAACAGACCACTGTCCCACGTTGTGATTAGATCCCATAAGTCCCGTCGTGCAATTTCAATAGTCGTCCCTTTTAGCCAGTCCGGACACTGGTGTACACTTATGGGTTGAAAAAAAATAAATAAATACGGCACCAAAACAAAATTTAATAAAATAAATGAATGAAGTCGAACACGCCTGGTGAGCTACGTAGAATGTCTTTATATAAAGAAAAAACAATGTCTGTCTTTTCCCAAGAATACCGTTGTCGAAAATGATATACAATAGTCGAAAATGATTTTTACAAAGAAAGAGAGAAAATTCGCCAAAAGCATCAAAGCTTCTAATCTTCAAGTAAAATGTCTAAGTTTCATTAGCCTTGTAATAAACAGATCTCTTCAAATATTCGCCAAAGTCTCTTGTATTTCATTAAAAGTCTTTTCATTAATTCTCTATAATCCGAATTGTCAATTTTCCTATGTAACTTCTAAATCAGCAAAGTTCTTTCGGGTCCTTATCGGAGTTTAACGGAGTTTACCGAGGTTGAACGAACGAAGATTCAGAATTTTCGATTTTCCCGTGATAAAAAAATTAACAATAACGTTAATAATGTCGATGCCTCTTCATTCCAAATTAACTTCTTTGAGTTAATTTGCGGCAGGCTTCATTCGAAATTAACTCTTTAGCCATAAGTTCCGTGGTGAGCGACCAGCCGTGGGTCATGGCTCCCCGGCTGTGCCATTTTTCCCCCAGCCGCTACATTTCGACTGAAAAACTGTCACCCAACTCGAAAAACTTCCACAGACTCTGAAAAACTGCCTGCCAACTGTGCTTTTCGTGTCGAGCATCTATTTTTATGACCAATTTCGATCCTCTCTGGGAATCCGGCTGGCTCACAGTCTTCGGCCAATGAAAATCGGTCTCCGCCCCTTCTATTTGCGGATGTCTTAGCTCGACCAATGAGATCATGGCTACTCAATTTCAATTTCTCTTTCCGTTGTTTTAAACCAAACAAAGGAAAGCATCACCGCATGAGAAACAAAAGCATCACCGCGTAAGATAGTGTCACAGACGAACCCGTTAGAAAGGAGCAAGAGAAGAATAGGAATACAGGTGTGATGACAGTTGTAAAGGCGGAGAGAAAGGAAAGGATATACAGGGTGGTAAAGAAAGAACTAGAGTCAAGTAGTTAATAGATGGGTATTGACATTGTATTTAAATTCCTGGAGATCGTAAAAAACAAGAATATGGAAGCGAGTTCCACAGGCTGGAGGTGCGAGAAAAGAAGCTGCAGGAGTAGAATTGGGTGAGACCTAGTCGCCAGTCTGGTTGCACGAGTAAACACCTGTTGTAAGGTCACCTGTGACTTAAGTTCGTTGGAGCAGAAGCCATGAAAGTATTTGTAGAACAGAAAGAGGGAAGCTACATCGCGTCGATGGGGAAGTGGCTGGAGTCGAGCCGCCAAGTTGGTACCTATCACATTACTGATTCTTCTTTGATTAGTCCTGAGAAATGCGTCTTCGGGTCTCTTAGTTTTTCCGACCTGTAGTTAGCATTAGGGGGTCATCGTTTTCCTCTTTCTAAATGGACATCTTTTCTCCATATATACTACGTTTACGAAATTTCACACCAGGAAAGAAATCGAACTTATATACCAACTTTAATATTTTAAGGTTTCTACAATTCCTCTTTATTAAATTTCTCCATAGAAGCAATTTGATTCTTAATTTTGCAACACTAAAATTGATTACATAATTATAAACAATGAGTTTGTTAAGACTTGCCTCAAATTGAAAGTATAATTTATTTATTGTTCAAGGTATGACGCCGTAAATTGAATATATAATTTTATTTATATTCAAGTTCATTAATGAAGGAAAATTTGTTAATTGCATCACGTGTTTATCATAAAAGGAATGCAACAAATATATATATATATATATATATATATATATATATAAATATATATATATATATTTGAACACAGCCTTTCTTTTAAAAATTGTTTCGTTGAATACAGCGACAAAGAAAATTTAATTAATTTCTTATTTACTTTTTACAACATTCTTACATTTTTCTGTAAAGAGGTACAAAACTCTCCATATTGTCCATTTTTGCAGGTGTTGTCGGCTACTATAACAGTTACTTTTCTCACACGTCTCGTATGTGGAACTTCCTACCGGTTTCTTCCTTTCACGATAGCTACAATCTCGAAAAGTTTAAATGAAACGTCAATTGCCATCTTCTATCTTATTGATTCCTATCATTCTCTTATGCTTTTTTCGACATCCCTTGTACTTTGTTTTTCTCTCACTAAACACCCCACTGGGTACCAGTGGCGATTTCCCCTTGATTGAGGTGAAATGATTATAAAAATAAAAATAAAAACTTCATTGGCCATTTTGAAGGTGGATTGTTTTGGGGTACTTATAGATTTCGACACCCTCCATCTAGAACAGGGTTCGGCAACGTAAGGTCGCATATTTGTCCTCTTTCTCATTCTTTCTCGTGTGCTGATTCCTTTTATTTCTTTATCTTCATTCTCAGCATGCCTACTCAACGACAACATACATACGTACACATAAACTCTTTCCAACAAGTTACTACTATGAACTCTTGATACCCTTGTATTTCTCATTGAACATTAACGTCTACAATTGATGTTATCCTTTTCTATCAATAAATTTCTATTCTGTCATGCAAAGTGTATATTTTTATTCTCCCACAATTCCACATGTTCCAACTTATTGACAACCTTCTGAAAGTAATGAATAAATGCTAAGCTGTAGGGAGTTCGGTTATGTATGACACAAGGCCAAATCAAAAAAATCACATTAATCATCTCCATATGGTTTCAGTTATACTCCACAAGGAAAACACTAAAATTCTATATGAATCATTTTTTAGAAAACGAATCGTTATTAGAGAAGCCATGTATATTGAATATATCACTCCTGCTATTAACCTCAGGTTATTTAACAATGAGAATGGAGTGTTATTTATTTTTAAATAGTGTGATGCTCGGGCAAATGTTAGGAGCGAAACCTCTGAATAAACGATTCTATTCAAAACAAAATATAAAAAGACTTACGCGAGTGTCCCTCAAGGCTCTATCCTAGATCCTACGCTCTTTCTGATCTACATCAATGATCTCCCCGATGCTATAACATCCCAAGTAGGCATGTACGCCGATGACACCACAGTTTACTCGATAAAAACTCTGGTGTGGGCGACAAGGCGAACCTCGCTGCCGAGATTGAAAAGGACCTCCAATCTGTGGTGGACAGGGGTAAGAAATGGCTCGTAAATTACAATTCTTCCAAAACGAATTTGCTATCAATTAACCGACATAGATAACCGCACATACCTCCCATTAGCATGGAACAGGCTTGCCTCCCAGAGAGTAAAACACTACGCCTGCTTGGCCTCGCACTCTCAGCGGACTTCAAGTGGAATGCCTATATCGAATCCATTGCTAAATACGCTGCTATGAAAGTTGGTTCTCTGTTTAGGGCCCGGAAGTTCTTTCCGTCTGAATCTCTACTGCACATATATAAATCTACCACCCGCCCGTGTATTGAATACTGCTGCCATATCTGGTCGGGTGCCCTTGCTATTCTCATCGGGGTTCTTGACAAAATACAACGGAGTATCTGTAATGTGAGCGATACCGACTTGGCTGACCGCCTGCAGTCACTCTCTCACCGGCGTGATGTGGCTTCCCAGTGCCTCTTCTATAAATACTTTCACGGCTTCTGCTCCTATGAACTTAGATCACTGGTGCCTCCTAGGTACGAATTTGCACGAGATACTAGATTAGCAACTAGGTCCCACCCTTGTACAGTGAAACCGATAAAATGTAATCGCAACTTCTACTCCAATAGCTTCTTTTCTCGCACTTCCAGCCTATGGAATTCCCTTCCACATACTTGCTTCACCGATAGCTACAATCTCCAGGAGTTTAAATGTAAGGTCAATAGACACCTCCTAACACACTAACTCGCACCCATTCTCTCAAACACTCTTCCTATGTACCTCCTTTCTCGTCTATCACCCTCCTTCTGACATTTCCTATATCCAATCGCTCTCTCAGCACCTTCCACTATGTAACCCCCTGTGCTATAGTGGCAGTGGAATGCCTTGCTTGCGTTTAAATGATTAAAAAAAAACATTAAAAATATAGGGAAAAACTAATGTACTAAAACTAAAAACGTATAAAAATCGTTAAAGAAATGGCCGAAAGCGCTTGGAACAAGGAAAACTGTTGGAAGTTTTATACTTCATTTCACACGAAGCAAGATAAAGAAAAACATTATTATGGCGTGGGAACAATAAACGAAGAGTATTCAAGAGTTTCAAGCAAGAAGAAATTGTTAGCATAAAACTTACGGTTGTATCGGGCAAGCTCAACTGAGAAATATGAGATCATTCTGCCTATAAAGCACTACGCTTAAATTCGTAAAGTCTAGGTACCATAATGATAATTTTCTCAGTAAAATTAGCATGAAATTATTTATAAAAAAAAATCACAGGGAAGATACTTTACGGTGGTGGGAAAGTTAGTGACGTGGTGGTGAGGGTATTCCAAATCAAGACCAAACAATATTATTGATTGTTCTTTTAGGTTTACCAAGGATCTCGAAAATTACCCCCCCCCCACACACACATATATATATATATATATATATATATATACATACATATATATATATATATATATATATATATATGTATATATAAACTTATTTTATAAATGGAACTTTGTGTGTGTGAATGTGTGTGTGTCTGTGTGTGTATCCATTATCTATAGACTCCAAAATGGCTGAACCGATTTTTCTTGAAAATTTACACAGTGTACTATAAGCGTCTGCGAGTGTTCTTAGATAGGTTTTTGTGTCGGGGTACCCCGGATAAATATCGAAAATCGATAATCGAAAAAATCGGGTTATAGAAGGAGTGGTTACGATTTTAATCAAATTTGATACACTCATAGACAAAGACATAAGAAACGATATTCAGAAGTTTCAAGGTTGCAGTTCTTACAATAGCGCAGAAAATCGATAATATATATGTATATATAAAACAAGATGCTTGTGTGTGTGTGTGTGTGTGTGTGTGTGTGTGTGTGTGTGTGTGTGTATCTGTCTGCATGTTCTTTATACAAATCCACAATTTTTATCCGATTCTCATCAAATTTCAAAATTTGACTTACATTCACTCATTTTTCTTTCAGTCTACGGTTTCGAGTTAACTGGAAACAACTATTGATTTTTAGTCTTTCGTGCCAACGTCCAAAGAGTCTGAGCTCCAGGACCATGGATTAGTTTTAAAGTTTTCATTACACCCGAGCAACGCCGGGCTATACTGCTAGTATATATATATATATATATATATATATATTCTAAACATATTGGTCCTGGGTATGACGGGAATCTGCATCCAGCAGCAAGGCCTCTAATTGAGAGGTTGTGAGGAGTATGGAACCACCTCTTAATTGCTGTTGTTCCTAGGTCCAACCTGACCCTGAATTGTAGCACCTGTTAGGGTCCCAGCTATGGGTAAATAGTTGACCCCCCCCCAAATCGTTGTCAAAATGCGATAAAAGTATTTATCAAAAAAAAAATTTGTGAATGAAAAATCTTACCAACAAACTTTTTTGAATGAAATATTTTACCAAAAAACTTTATTGAATGAAGGATATTCCCAACAAAACTTTATTCAATGAAAATTATTTCCAAGATATTCAAAGACTGACCCTTAAATGACCAAAATGGTTGATGGGTCGTTAAACTTAAAGCAAGCCAAACCAAATCTAAACATATACTGTTAAATATAACAGACGATGAATGTCTATTATGTTTAATCATGAGCAGTTCTAAACTTCATATTTTAGCTTTAATTTCAGGTGAGGATAAAGACGAAAATTCTCTAACATTTGGACAATTTTTTATTAAGTAGGTTCTAAGCTTTCGGCTCACATAAGCCATCTTCAGAGAGGTTACAAGGACGTTAACATAAAAAAATGAACCATCAAACACGATTTTAACTTGTGTTGACATAGAACTTTGCTAAACATGGATAACAGTTATTAAATAGCAAACGCAGTTCGTAAATTTGTAATGCGGGACTATGACGTCACACCTCGTGAGAGCTCGAAATGTTAACAGAACCATATATTTAAATGCAATGTAATGTGTTATGACCAAATTTAAACATGATTTTATTAAGTGTGGGTTGTTAGATGGCCTCTAATATCTGAAGGTTTGTTTTACTGTGTGTATAAGTGACGATTATTGTATTGTTGAATAATATATATATATATTAGTCATCCACATACAAGCCTGTTTCGCTGTATCACAGCTCGTCAGTATGGCTAGACGCATCCACTTGCTTCTGGCCAGGATCGAAACTCGACCGAGTTGGTGTCAGTCGGAGTCTCTACTCCCTAAGCCATCGACGCATGGGGTCAGAGAAGGGAAATTTTAACGTGTTGTATATAAGCAGTGTATGCACACGCCAGTCACCGAGAGAACTCGATTCATTTCTGAAAAGTCACTCATATAGCAGAAGTGGAAACTGTTTTCAAAATTTCAAAATTCTCTTCTCAAGAGAGCTCAATCATAATGAGAGCATAATATATATATATATATATATATATATATATATATATATATATATATATATATATATATATAGTTTAGAAAATGTACAAATTATAATTTACTACAAGTTTACATTTTGTTTCGACATCGAAAAAACAATATCTCATTAGGTAGTTAATAATGATGATGGTAAAAATCGTTATTTTTTTTTAAAAAAAGAATATTCAAAACTCACACTTCCTCTACAAACGAAATAAAGAGCGTGATATTAAAAATAAAAGGAACATAGAGAAAAAATAAAAGAGTGGACACAGGAGAAACAGAAAACAATGTTGAAAACAGGAAAGAAAGAAAGAAAGAGAAGAGAGCCGATGATAACGGCTCAGAGAGAAATAGACCCAAATTTAGGTAGGAGTTGAAATATAGATAGATGCACATAAGGATCACACGACGTCTGGGCTTAACAAAAAGGAAGAAGTGAGAAAATGCACGGAGGGAAGAAAGTGTTGGGGAAACTACAGTAGAAAGGTAAAAGAAATAGAAATGTCAAACAATTGGCCGGAAGTGAATTGCAGATAGATACATTCGTAATTTCATAGCATAAAACTAAAGACTTTTTTTATTTTTTTTATTTTATAAGCGTTTCACTCCGAGCAAGGCATGTCACTGCCACTACTGTGCAGGGGGCTACGTAGAGTGGAGAAAGGCTGATTAAATATAGGAAATAACAGAGGGTGGGTGATAGGCGGGTGAGGATACCGAGAATGAGGGTTGGGTAGATGAGAGTGTTGTGAGAATAGTTGGGAGTTAGTGTGATAGGAGGTGTCTATTGACCCTACATTTAAACACCTGGAGATTGTAACTGTCGGGAAAGCAGACTTGTGGAAGGGAGTTCCACAGGCGGGAAGCGCGAGAAAAGAAGCTGTTGGAGTAGAATTTACGGTTACATCTTATTTGTTTAACTGTAAAAGGGTGGGACCTAGTTGCTAATCTAGTATCTCGTGTAAATTCGTGCTTAGGCGGCACCAGTGATCTAAGCTCATCGGAGCAGAAGCCATGAAAGTACTTGTAGAAGAGGCACAGGGAAGCTACATCACGCCGGTGTGAGAGCGGCTGCAGCCGGTCTGCCAAGTCAGTATCAACCACATTACAGATCCTCCTTTGTATTTTGTCAAGAAGCCCAAGGAGAGCAGCAGGGGCACCCGACCAGATATGGCAGCAATATTCAATACACGGGCGAATGGTAGATTTGTATATGTGCAGAACAGTTTCAGGTGGGAAAAATTTCCGGGCCCTGCACAGGGAGCCCACTTTCATAGCAGCAGATTTGGCAATGGATTCAATATAGTCATTCCATTTGAGGTCCGCCGAGAGTGTAAGGCCAAGGAGGCGTAGTATTTTACTCTCTGGGAGGCTATGAAATCCCAAACGAAAACATATGAAATATTAAAAAAGCGCAGATCCAAGGATATTTAGAAATACCACACAAAAATATAAATAAAACAGTTTGCTTCATATTTAAATGCAGTCATCTGACCATGTTTTTGTGTTTTGGTTCGACATTTTTACATATATGCTGGTCTATGACGTATTATGTGTAGGTCTATTTTATAGAATTATTTTAGCTCTTATGATGCGGTTGGTAGGTTTATGTCTAAAATTCTTCTTGAGGCTTTCGTGTATAAATAATTGTGAATCCTAATGCAGTGGAGAGTGACAAGAAGGGACTACAAATAAACTTTAAGAAAACTGAGTGCATGGTCATCAGCAAAAGATACAACCCAAAATGCCAAATTCAGGTGGGGGATAACAGAATCAAACAAGTCCAAGAATTTAAGTACCTAGGTAAGTGCGACACGGAGATCCGAAGGCGAATTGGCATGGCAAAGGACGCGTTCCAGAAGATGAGCAAAATACTAACACACAGGAAGATCTCAATAGAAACGAAGAAAAGAGTGCTAGACTGCTACGTGATGTCAGTTCTTCAGTACGGCTGTGAATGCTGGACAATATCATCGAAAATGAGGAAAAAACTGGAAGCGGCTGAAATGTGGTTCTACAGAAGGATGCTACGGATATCGTGGACTGAGCATGCAAGCAACGATGAGGTGTTGGAAATAATGGCAACAAAAAGGAAATTGATGCTGAGCATCAGGAAGAGACAACTGAAGTTCCTGGGACATGCAATGAGGAAGGAGAGCCTAGAGAACCTGATACTGACTGGTCAGATAGAAGGAAGGAGAGACAGAGGAAGGCAGCGGATAACATATCTGCAGAGCCTGATCAGGTGGATGACGGAACGGGGGTTGCCAGGAGCAACAGGAGCAAACATACTAAGAGCCACAAGGGATAGGGAGACGTGGAGATCCATGATCGCCTACGTCCTGAAGGGACAGGGCACATAGAAGAAGAAGAAGAATGCAGTTTAGTAGCTATTTTTCTTTTTTTTCTTATCATTTTCACTCATTAATTATTTTAATTATTTTACTTTTTGTTGTTAATTGTTAATATTTTTTTACTCGAGTTTATGTTTACATCCTTTGATTATAAATTTATTCATTATTTTCTTCATTTATCTACATACTTAGTGATTTTTTCAATTTATTTTGCTTCTAGAACAATTTAATAAACCACTGTGCGTTGCGGTACAGAGAATGTGTGTTGTGGCTGTGAACAAAAAATCAGACAGCGGAGTTCGAATTCCATTTGAATTCGTTTCATTCACTTACGTGAAAATATCCTTGGAAACGATATTAATCTACCACTTCTGCCTTCAGCTCTGTGCTATCAGCAGAACAGATTAGGTACTAAAGCCTTGGTTGGCAACTAGTCTACTGCAGAAAGTAATGGCCAACTACTGCGAGAAAATCGTCTTCCTAGTCAGTCTTAGATCGAAAGATACATGATTGCCCAAATGTGTATTACGTCTGGCAATTAACTGAGAAAAGCCACTGAAAAATCAATAAGTATATATATATATATATAGAGAGAGAGAGAGAGAGAGATTGTTTAATTAAAAATAGAATGTCAACTTAATTAAAAATAGAATGTCTACTTAAAAACGGGGATCGATTAAAAAGATTCAAACGAACAGATTAAATATAGCGGTTGTTAATTCCATTTCGTTAATCTCTGACTAAATTTCCGTAACACACATACACACACCCACACACACATACACACAAACTCACACACACACACAAAAAAAAATATATATGTGTCACTTTCTTTGGCTTGTGTATATTTCTTAGAGTATGGAATAATGTAATGGCCAACTACTGCAAGAAAATCGTCTTCCTAGTCAGTCTTAGATCGAAAGAGACATGATTGCCCAAATTTGTATTACGTATGGCACTTACCTGTATAAAGCCACTGAAAAATCAATAAGTACATAAATAAATTAAAAATAGAATTTCTACTTAAATACGAGTATCGATTAAAAAAATTCAAGCGAATACATTAAATATATAGGTTGTTAATTCCATTTCGTTAATCTCTGGAAATGTTCGTAACACACACACACACACACACACACACACACACACGCACACACACACACACACACACATATATATATATATGATGAGCGAAACACATCTGTAGATGCGGATGACTATATATATATATATATATATATATATATATTCTAAAAATTTAAAAATCACTTGTTTCTGATGAAGGACCGAGGACGGTCTGAAATATAAAATATAATAAAAATAAACAAATACTGTTCAAAAAAAGTACATTTTTAATTCAAAACTTTTTATTAATATTCTTTCCTATACATATTAAGACAGTATACGTGGATGATCATCACTATATATATATATATATATATATATATTTATATATATATTGTTTAATTAAAAATAGAATGTCTACTTAAATACGAGTATCGATTAAAAAAATTCAGCTGAATACATAAAATATATAGGTTGTTTATTCCATTTCGTTAATCTCTGGAAATTTTCGTAACACACACACACACACACACACACACACACACACACATATATATATATATATATATATATACCTGTTTATTATCTCACATTCTGTATTTATCTAAGCCTGTTTATTATCTCTCATTCTGTTTCTATCAATCTATCTATATATATATATATATACATATCTGTCTAAACCTGTTTATTATCTCTCATTCTGTTTCTATCTATCTATTTATCTATCTTCTTTATTTTATTTTCGTAAAATGTTTATCATTGTTTGCTGACTTATCATTCATATACGCAACTGCCATTTATCTCGCACTCTAACTTGACCCAATCCATTTGTTACTGCCATTGTTTTTCTCATTCAATTCACTTTTATCCCTTTCCATAAACGAACAAAACATTTCAATGCCGATTCATTAACCCACCCTCGATCTATCTAGGCTCATTTTTATCTGCACCGTTCGTTTCATGTCCATTTGCCAATCTCTCATCATTTGTTGGTCCAATTTCATTTATTTCAATCACATTTCCGTTTTTATTTTCAAAACTTTCTTTTTTATTTCACGCCAAAATATATCTTTTCATAAGCTCTTTACTGAAAGTTTTTTTTCTTTTCATAACATTTTTCCGTTGCCGTTTTTTCTCTTTATTTATTTATTTATTTATTTATTATTCTTTCATTTTTTCAGCCTTTTCTTCTTTTCTTTATCATTCTTTCTTCATTTGATAGTCCGTCCTTCTTTCTTCTCTTCTTTCTTCTCTTCTTTCTTCTTTTCTTTCTTTCTGTATATTCTTTCTTTTTTTTAGCTTTTTCTTTTTTTTTCCTTTTTTCTCTCTTCCTTTCCTATTTTCTCTCAGTATTTCCTTCACCATTCTTTTTCAAATTTTATTTTTTATTCATTTTTTCTTTCTTACAAAATCTAGCCTCTTTCTTTGTTATATTTTCTTTCGTTTCTGTTTTTTATTTCTTATAGTATTTCCTTCACCATTTATTTTAAACTTTATTTTTTATTCATTTCTTTTCTCTTTCATGCTTAATCTCACTTCTTTTTTTGTTTTACTTTCTTTCATTCCTTCTTTCTTTCTTTTTTCTTTTAGTTTTTTTTTTAACCATTTATTTCAATCCTTCCTTTTTTATCTTTTATGTTTCCTTTCTATTACATTCAACCATTCTTTCGGCCATACTTTTTCAATTTTACGTTTTTCTTCTTTCCTTCTCTATTTTTATTTGTGTATACTTTTTGTGCCTTTTTTCTCTTGTTTTTCATTCATTTCATTACTTTTTCTTCGTTGTTTAATTTGGTTTACAACTTCTGTTTTCGTAGGTTTTTTTTTACTCTCATTTCTTTCACTCATTTACATTCGTAAATTTCTTTTTTTCATTCATATTTCTTCCTAACATTTTCCCCAATTGTATTCTCATTCATTGTTTATTCTTCTAATTCTTTTTTCTGTTTTTAAACTTTCATTATTGCTGTGGATTCCGGATGAGGAACCGCAAAAAATAATAAACAACAAAACAGATATGGAGATAGAAATGTAGATTATATTGAACGTAATATACAAACTTGAACGCAGGTTAGTAAATCCAGTAATACTATTAGTAAGAAAATAAATACATACAAGTCTTGACTTGAAGTCGTTGGAAATAATATATCCGTGTATATTATTCTAGCTGAGTGGAGGTCAGAGCTAGTCTGACTTCTGACGAGGCAGTCTCTGGGTAACTTCGGTATCTCTCGGTAACTTACGTATTAGTTCCGGTACTCTCCGATAACTCTCACAGATCTCTACGATTACTCACTACTGCCAACTGCAACTGCAACTACTGTTCTCTCTATGGCAGGAATGTAGGTACACTCAGTTGATTCCATTATCATATACAAAAAGGGGAGATCACACAACAATTATCTCATTAGACTTTTTAAATTTTTTTATTTTAATTTTCTTTGTATTTGGTCGAAGATTGCTAAAGAATAATAGGAACCAGGTAAAATCATACGAGGGACTTATTTTTCATTTTATTTACAACTAGCAGTATAGCCCGTCGTTGCTCGGGTGTAATTAAAGCTTTAAGACTAATCCATGGTCCTTGAGCTCAGACTCTTTGGACGTTGGCACGAAAGTCTAAAAAGCAATAGTTGTTTCCAGTTAAAGGGAAACCGTAGACTGAAAGAAACATGAGTGAATGTAAGTCAAATTTTGAAGTTTGATGAGAATCGGATAAAAATTGTGGATTTGTATAAAAACATGCAGACAGATAAAAAGACACACACACACACACACAAACATCTTGTTTTTATATATATATATATATATATATATATTATCGATTTTCTGCATTATTGTAAGAACTGCAACATTGAAACTTCCTGAAGGAAAATGAATGGATGTAAGTCAAATTTTGATTTCCTGGTATCGATATCTAATACTTTTTTTTTGTCGTAAACTGAATTTTGAAGGCTAAATAAGTCCTCTGAGTAAATGGTATCATGGCTGAGACTAAGAACTACAATTATACCTACTTAGAGCCAAACCCGAAGCAAAACTAAAATAAAAAGGCGGAAAAATACAGACATACTGGCAGATAAACGCACAAACATTTTGCCTTTTATTTATATATATATATATATATATATATATATATATATATATATATATATTATCGATTTTCTGCACTATTGTAGGAACTGCAACCTTGAAACTTCTGAATATCGTTTCTTATGTCTTTGTCTATGAATGTATCAAATTTGATTTAAATCGGATCACTCCTTCTATAATCCGATTTTTTCGATTATCGATTTTAGATATTTTTCTGAGGTACCTCGACACAAAACCTAACTAAGAACACTCTCAGCCGCTTATAGTACAACTGTGTAAATTTTCAAGAAAATCGGCTCAGCCGTTTCGGAGTCTATAGATAACGGACGCACACACACACAGACACACACATACAGACAAAATTCCATTTATAAATAAGTTTAGATACACTTTGCTTATTTAGTAATTAAATAATAGGTATAGGTATAGGTGAATTTCGTCATATAAGCAGGTGAAATAAAATGAAAGAAAAACTACTAAAAATTATGGGAATATCTGAATAATGGCAATACTGGCCGTTGTAGAAAGAGCAATAGGCGGCCGGCCAATGTCTTCAATAATATTGAACAGAGGCACCAAACTTGAATTTGCTCAAATCACAAACACGTTCTTTCAATTTCATTGATTATGAGAGCAGAAATATCGTAAGGGTTTGTCCAAAAAAAAAAAAAAAAGAAAGCAAAAAGCAATGACACCGGACACCTGGACGCGACGATTGGATTCTAGAATCCTGGTGAAACATGGTGCCGATGGTTAGGATCCCAGATACATGAGGACAGCCATCGAAACTGCATAGCTGAACGTCTCTACAGAGATCTTAAGAACATTTTGTAGTATCGGTTTCTTCTCGGAGTGTAGTTGGTAGATGAATTAATGACCGCTTGGATCAATTTTCCCAGCCCCTCCACGTAGAAACCGGAACATGGCTTTACTCGAGACTCCGTTTCTTGCGCACCGTAAACAAAACACTGTCTCCTGAACACCGGTGTAGCCTTCACAAATCGCCAACACCGAACGGCCTCCGAAACAGAAGTTGGCTTTTTTTAATTTGTTTTTGGTCTCGAGCAAGAAACTGTAATTTCTCGCACGTGAAAGCCTCGCTTTCGCCAATGACGCATGCACCGTGTCATTCCATAACAGCCTTGCATGAGCTCGCTTCGCGGTTCCATGACGTCTACGAACGCATGTGCAGACAAAGCGCCTTCACTTGCTTCGGCGAGGTAAGTTTCCACCACACATTATAGACTCACTAGCATTATAGCCCGGCGTTGCTCGGGTGTAATGAAAGCTTTAAAACTAATCCATGGTCCTGGAGCTCAGACTCTTTGGACGTTGGCACGAAAGACTAAAAGGCAATAGTTGTATGCAGTTAAAGCGAAACCGTAGACTGAAAGAAAAATGAATGGATATAAGTCAAATTTTGGTTTCCTGGTATCGATATCAAATAAGTTTTTCGTCTTAAACTGAAACACACAGACATCTTGCCTTATATATATATATATATATATATATTATCCATTTTCTGCACTGTTGTAATTTTTCGATTATCGATTTTCTATATTTATCAGGGGTACCTCGACACAAAACTTAACTAAGAATACTCGCAGGCGCTTATAGTACAACTGTAAAGTTTCAAGAAAATCGGTTCAGCCGTTTCGGAGTCTATAGGTAACGGACACACACACACACACACACACAGACACAGACACCCACACACACACAGACAAAGTTCAATTTATAAATAAATTTAGATAGATTGCCATATTGAGTTGTTATAGTTATTCTACACGATATTTTGCACCTGTATGAGTAAAATCAACACTATTCATTCTTATGAATTTCAACAATTTCAGAATTAATTTCTCGAATGTAGAATTATCATTATCAACATTATTGCTACACCTTAGTCGTTACAATCAAAACAACTGCATTGAATACCTTATTGAGTCTACGGATTTTTCTCATTTTTGTGTCCATGTCTACGGATGCAATGTCTTGCTTAATCTATATATATAAAAAGCAAGATATTTATGTGTGTGTCTGTCTATCTGTCTGCCCGTCTGTATGTAGATCATTTATACAAATCCACAATTTTTATCCGATTCCCAGCAAACTTCACACATTCTTTAGGCTTTCGGGCAGGTCATGGGTTATTTATTTGTTCCGATTTTCCACTGATATCGGAAATCGGTAGCCCAATATTCGATCAGGTCTGATCAAGATCAGGATTTCAGCCCTATTATCGTGGGTTTTGTTAGAGAATTTGCTCTAACTTGGTAAAATTATACTTTTTAATGTAAAACATTAGTAGATCTTCTCAGACAACACATTTTGACCGATATCGGAAATCGATGCCCCCGATATGCCATCGAATCTGATCAAAAACCGATATTCAGCGACTAATATGGCTCATTTTCTTCAATTTTACTCCCGATGGGTACGATAAGATTTCATGGACTTACTTAGGTTAGTTTATCCTTGGATGACTTAATTGACTCCGACTCTGGAAATCGATACCCTGATATTTTATCGAGTCTGAACAAAATCAGATTTTCAGCCTTTTTATTTTGGTTTTTGCTTCGGGTTTTGCTCTAAGTAGGTATAATTGTAGTCCTTAGTCTCAGCCATGATATCGTTTATTCAGAGGACTTATTTAGCCTTCAAAATTCAGTTTGCTACGGGAAACTTATTTGATATCGATACCGGAAATCAAAATTTGACTTACATCCATTCATTTTTCTTTCAATCTACGGTTTCGCTTTAACTGGATACAACTATTGCTTTTTAGTCTTTCGTGCCAACATCCAAAGAGTCTGAGCTCCAGGACCATAGATTTTAGTTTTAAATCTTTCATCACACCCGGGCAACGCCGGGCTATACTGCTAGTTGAACAGATATTGCTGGATCTCTTTCTAGTGTTTCTTGGGATATCAACAGGAAGAAACTATCACCTAGATTGAATAAATGGCTCACTTAGAAATTTTAAGAAATTTTCCCTGATCGATGGATACCAAAAGAAAGCTGGAGAAATGTTTCATATTTTCATGACAAATCACATATGTTAAGAACTTGTCTATAACTTCTACTTCGTCAGGTCCTTTCGACAAGTATTACCAGTAAAAAAATTCACGCAATCTCACAATTTCCTATAACTCGATTTTTTCGATTATCGATTTTCTATATTTATCAGGGGTACCTCGACACAAAACCTAACTAAGAATACTCGCTTATAGTACAACTGTAAATTTTCAAGAAAATCGGTTCAGCCGTTTCGGAGTCTATAGGTAACGGGGACACACACACACACAAACACAGACGATAAATTCACGCAATCTCACATGAATTTTTTCCACTTTTATTTTACTTTGTTATTTTTTATTGAATGTGCACTGTGGTGCAGTGGATATCGACTCGGAATGACAAATCGGGAAGCCGAGTTCGAATTCCAGTTGAATGCATTACATTCACTTACGCACAAATAACCTTAGGAAAGGTAATAATCCGTCTCTTCCCTCCAGTTATGGGTTAAATAGTAGGACAGATTTGATTCAATAGCCTTGGTTGGCAACCAGTCTACTGCAGAAAGCGATGGCAACCTACTGCGGAATAATCTTCTGCCCAGTCGGTTATGTCTCTTTGGAGATATTATCGCCCAAGCGTGTATCACGTATGGCACTTAACTAACTGACTGAATATAATAGTTGGGAACATGATTAAGTCTTTTACTGGGCATAAATTGGGGGTTCTGTTTTCTATTGTTATGAAGTAATAAACTGATCCCCCATTAATTACTACTTAATAATATAAAACATCACTTATCCATCTAGCTATGATTTAAATAATAGGACAGTTTGGGTTCTATAGCCTTGGTTGGCAACCAGTCTACTGCAGAAAGCGATGGCAACCTACTGCGGGATAATCTTCTGCCCAGTCAGTCATGTCTCTTTCAAGACATGATCACCAGAAGCGTGTATCACGCATAGCACTTATCTGACTGAATGAAGATAATAGTTGGAATTATAAGTAAAGCTTCTACTGGGCATAAAGTAGGGGTCGATTTTCTATTGTTATGAAGTAATATATTGATCCCCCATCAATTACTAATTATTAATACAATCTGTCTCTTCTCCCTTCAGCTATACTTTAAATAGCAGGATAGAAAATCTTCTGCCGAGTCAGTTATGTCTCTTTCGAGACATAATCGCCAAAAATCGTGTATCACGTATGCCACTTAACATTTTTTGACTGAATAAATTAAAACATTTAATCACGTTACTTTAAGAACATTTGAAATTTCAACTGGCTTTTCCTCATGTTAAGTATAAGATTTTGTGTGTTTTCATTTCCTCTAAAATTACGTCGTTGCTCACATGTTCTGTCCATGCTATCCTCAATATCCTACTGTAGATCTACATCTCTTTTGCTTCAAGTACGTTCTTCATTTTTAGGAGATTATCCAGCATTCACTTCCATATAGGTGGACTGATATTACGTCAGAGTTCAGTCATCTTTACTTTGTTTTTAATAATTTTTCTCTTTCTTTCACTTTTGGAATACAACTTCGGCTATCCCAATGCACCATTGGATTTCAGTGTTGAACTTATCACCCCTTGCTAAAATACTACATATTTTAGTGTTTGAGTTTATTTCTTTTTTAAATATTTTAATAAATATCTCATAATAATAGCTGCCTATTTAAATATCACAAAATGAGATTTATAAAATTTTTCATTTGAAATATAGATTTACATTAAAATATTAAATTTGAGATATGAAAAATTTTAACTATACCCCTATCATATAATATAAGAGAATGAGATTGTTATGTCTTTCTTGCATTGCATGAAGATACCACAACCAAGAAATAGAATGTCGTTTAGAGTGACGTAGTCTTTGCTAAGTTCTGTACTCAGGCTCTGAAGCTCACTATCAGTTACTCACACTCATACTCTTTCTACTCCTATTGCTAATTCTCGGCTTCAGTATCTAAACTTATTTATAAATGGAAGTTTGTCTGTGTATGTGAATGTGTGTGTGTGTCCGTTACCTATATACTCCGAAACGGCTGAACCTACTTTCTTGAAAATTTACACAGTTGTACTATAAGCGTCTGCGAGTGATCGTAGCTAGGTTTTGTGTCAAGGTACCCCGATAAATATCGAAAATCGATAATCGAAAAAATCGGGTTATAGAAAGAGTGGTCCGATTTTAATCAAATTTGATACACTCATAGACAAAGACATAAGAAACGATATACAGAAGTTTCAATGCTGCAGTTCTTACAATAGTGCAGAAAATCGATAATATATATATATATATATATATATAAATTCGATACCAGGAAATCAAAATTTGACTTAATCTATTCATTTTTCTTTCAGTCTACGACTCGCTTTAACTGGAAACAACTATTGCTTTTTAGTCTTTCGTGCCAACGTCCAAAGAGTCTGAGCTCCAGGACCACGGATTAGTTTTAAAGCTTTCATTGCACCCGATCAACGCCGGGCTATACTGCTAGTTTATACTAATCTGATGAGCCTAAGTCACATACAGTTGAGGTTTGTTTTTCTTCACAACACGCTTCTTTTAAGAGATCCATTTTCTTTAGTCAATACTTTTTTCAATGTGGCTTCATTTCCAACGTTTCAGTCGGATTACGTTTTCGCATACCCTTGTGTATTTTTTTTTGTTGTTTTTATTCATTTCATCCCAAGCAATGCGGTACGGCCACTGATACACTACATAAGGGCTACATAGGAGAGTTAATGTTTTAGACAGGGCAAGAGTGAAAACAAAGACGAACTAGCTACAGGGGTGAAAGAGAACAAGAGTGGATGTGAACACAGGATTGAAGACAGTTGCAAAGGTAGGGAGAAAGGAAAAGGACAAGATACACAGAGTAATGTAGAAAGAACTGGATTCATGTCAATAAGAGATGGGAATTTATTTTGCATTTAAATTTCTGGAGGTTGTAGCCGTCATGAAAACAAGTATATTGCAGGAAGTTCCACAGGTGGGAAGTTCGAGAAAAGAAGCTGCTGGAGTATAACTGTCGCCTGCATTTGGTTGATCTAACTGTAAATGGATGGGACCTTGTTACCAGTTTGGTTGCCCGAGTAAACTTTTGTGGAGGGGGCACCAGTGACCTAAGTTCGTCAGAGCAGAAGCCATGAAAATATTTATAGAAGTGACAGAGGAAAGCCACATCCCGCGGATGAGAAATTGGCTGGAATCGAGCTGCCAGGTCGGGACTAATCACATTACAGATTCTCCTTTGGAGCCTATCGGGGACGCTGAGATGAACAGCAGGGGCGCCTGGCCAGATATGACAACAATATTCAACACACAGATGGTTGATTTGTAAAGGTAATTCAGAAATTGTAAAATATGTCCATCGCTAAGTAAGACTGTACTGACTGCTTATTCTTTGCATATCGTGACTTCTATTGAAGTATATTTCTTTTTTATTATAATATCGCCCAAGGCAAGGCAATCTACTGCTACTGGTGCGCAGAGGGTAACATAGGAGGAAAGTTATCAGAAAGAGTGACAGGTTACAGGGCGTGTCAGGAAGTGGGTAAGAGAAGGGTTAAGATACTGAGAGTAGAGTTGATGGAGAAAAAATAGCATGAGGGAGAGGATGCATCTTCGCAAGATAGGAGATGGCTATTGGCTTTACATTTAAACTCCTGAAGATTGTAGCTGTCGAGCAAGTTAACGGAAGGGAATTCCACAGGCGGGAAGTTCGAGAGAAGAAGATACTGGAGTAGAATTTGCGTTTCCAATTTATTGTGTTCACAGCGGCTAATCTTGTGGCTCGAGCAAATTCATGCATAGGGAGAACCAGAGAGTTAAGTTCATCGGAGTAAAAGCCGTGAAAGTATTTGTAGAAAAGGCACAGGGAAGCCACATTGCAAAGTGACTGTATCCAAGCTGCCAAGTTGGGATCGATCACATTACAGATTCTCCGTTGGATTTTGTCAAGGACACCTAGGTGGATAGTAGGAGCACCCGACAAGATATTGCAGCAGTATTCAATGCACGGTCGGATGATACGTCGGGATTGATCACATTACAGATTCTCCGTTGGATTTTGTCAAGGAATCCTAGGTGAATAGCAGGAGCACCAGACCAGATATGACAGCAGTATTCAATGCACGGTCGGGATTGATCACATTACAGATTCTCCGTTGGATTTTGTCAAGGAACTTTAGGTGGATAGTAGGAGCAACAGACCAGATATGGCAGCAGTATTCAATGCACGGGCGGATGATAAGTCATGATTAATCACATTACAGATTCTCCGTTGGATTTTGTCAAGGAACCCTAGGTGGATAGTAGGAGCACCAGACCAGATATGACAGCAGTATTCAATGCACGGTCGGATGATAAGTCGAGATTGATCACATTACAGATTCTCCGTTGGATTTTGTCAAGGAACCCTAGGTGGATAGCAGGAGCACCCGACAAGATATTGCAGCAGTATTCAATGCAAGGTTGGAAGGTAGCTGTATATATGTGCAGGATGGTTTCAAACGGGTGAAAACTGACCCTAGACAGAGTACTGACCTTCTTAGCAGCGGATTTAGCTATGGATTCAATATAGCCGTTCCACTTAAGGTCTGTTGTTAGACTTAACCCTAGCAGGCGCAGTGTTTTGCTGTCAGGGAGACTAGCCTGATCCATGCTAACGGGGTAGTAGCAGCAATGTTTTGGGGGCATTCAAACTCACGAGCCATTTCTTACACCAGTCCGCCACGGATTCGAGGTCTTTTTCAAGGTCAGCAGCGAGGTTTGCTTTGTCAGCTTCGGTAGATTTTACTCGAGGCGAGAGTAAACCGTTGTGTCCCCAGCGTATATCCCTACTTGAAATTTTATTACATCGTGGAGATCGTTAATGAAGATTAGGAAGAGCGTATGGCGTCTAGCTTGAGTAATGTACACTACCGGCCATAATTATTAGGCCACCCCAGTTTAAAAAAAATATGTATTTGATACTATTTTTAGTATATATTGCCAAGTGGATAATTGTACATGAAAATAGAATGGTGCTTTTGTTATTATTACTTTGCAAAATTTTACAAGGCAAATTGCGACAATTTACCCATCGCACCCTGTAGATTTACTATATATTTATCTATATATATAAACATATACACTACTGGCAACAATTATTAGGCAACACCAGATTTTTTAAAGAAATGATTTATTTGATACTATTTTTAGTATTTATTGCCAAGTGGATAATTCTAAATGAATATTAGAATGGTCCTTTTGTTATTACTTTGCAAAATTTTACAAGGCAAATAGCGGCAAGTTACCTATCGCAACCTGTAGATTTACTATATATATATATATATATATATATATATATATATATATATATATATACACTACTGGCTACAATTATTCGGCCACTCCAGTTTTTATATTAAAGGAAATGATGTATGCCATACTATTTTTAGTATTTATAACCCAGTGGATAATTCTAAATGAAAATAGAATTTTTCTTTTTTTATTATTACTTTGCAAAATTTTACAAGGCAAATGTAAAGGACACAAATTTTTGTCACAATATTTATCGTAAATAATCAGGCCAATTGAAATAAATATATAAATATACTTTTTGATTAAAAGCAGAATATTTACTGAAATATGAATATCGATTAAAAAATGTTCAAACAAATAAATTAAATATGCCTGTTGTAAAAACCATTTCGTTTATCTTCGAGACTTTCCGTAATATATATGCGCATATGGCTTACACCAAATCGGTCGAATTTCGATCCCGGCCAGAAGCAAGTGGATGTATCTAGCCACGCTGATGAGCTGTGATACAGCGAAAGGGGCTTGTATGTGGATGACTAATATATACACTAGAAAAAGTTTAGATATTCTATAATTTCATGGGTAATACGTATTTCACAGCAAACCAGCTACTCGACAAACCCAAATGATACAACAGTTAATATTCATATATATATATATATATATATATATATAATTTTTAAAAGAGTTATTTCGCTACCTTGGTTTCTCCCATGAGTGGTGTCTTCAGGCGATTTTTAATAACTATATATATATATATATATATATATATATTAGGTTGTCCCACATTAAATGACGCATTTTTGGGTTGGTTGTTGTTCCAGTCGATTAACTATTTTAAATCCTTTGTTTGTTTGTTTTTTTAATCATTTCACCGGGAGCAAGCAGGAATGCCACTGATGAGCTGGGAGCTACAAAACTGTAAAAAGATTAATTAGAAAAGAGTGAGGAGTACAAACTAGTTAGAAAGGAGCAATAGAAAGCTGAGAATGCAGGTGCGATGACAGATACATAGTTGGAGAGAAAGGGAAGGATATACGGAGGTGGGAAGAGAGCTGGAGTCCAGTGGTTAAGAGATGAGCATTGATATTGCATTTAAATTTCTGGAGGTTGTAGCCATCAGGAAAGCAAGAATATGGCAGCGAGTTCCACAGGCGGGAAGTACGAGAGAAGAAGCTGCTAGAGTAGAATTGTCTTCTGCATTTGGCTAACCTGATTGTGAATGGGTGGGACCCAGTTGCCAGTCTGGTTGCACGAGTAAACACCTGTTAAGGAGGCAGCAGTGACTTAAGTTCGTCCGAGCAGAAATAAAAAATCTTGACTTATGCTTAACCATTTACTTTCCAGGTAATTTCTATTTCAATATATTTTTACTAATAAAAAAGTAAATAAAAATTATTACAATGAAACAATATCGAGTAACTCTAGGGGTACACACTGTGAAAAGGAACCATTTGTGCATCGAATTATTATATGGGATAAAAAATGGATATTCTTTGATAACAGTGAGTTGGCTAGTAGTTAGACGCGTGTCAATAACCAAAATAACCCCAAATCTCTACTTCATCCTAAATAATGTTTACCGTATAGGGTTTATTCATTATTTATTCTCACCTCAAAGAAATACAATAACAGAGAAATACAAGGGCCACGGAGCCGGTTGTTGTTCGTCCGATCACGGCGGCGCGTGATCGTCGGCTAAGCGTCTGACTCACGTCTCATCACGCCGGCAGGTGGTCGCTGAATTCTACGAAACTTAGCGAATTTGGTATACTTGGCTCGATTGCGACAGAAATGGCAGCTTGGCGTAACTGAGGCAAAGCGTCGTGGTTTGCGCAAGTTTTCTTTTTTTTTTTTCGGAATACACCACTTTTACAGAAAGCATATAGAAAAATGCAAACCGTTCTGACATCCATCTGCTCAGTCTCTTCAAATATGTTATCCGTTGCTTTCCCCTGTCTCCTTTTTCCTCTATCTGGCCTGTTACACCATGCAACCTTCGTTCCATCATACACGTGATTAGGTCCTTCAAATATGTTATCCGTTGCTTTCACCCTGTCCCTCTATCTGGCCTGCTAGTATCAGGTTCTCCAGGCCCCGCTTCCTCGTTGCGTGTCCCAGGAACTTCATCTGTCTCTTCCTTATTCTCAGTATTAATTTCCTTTTTGTTTCCATCATTTCTAAGACCTTCTCATTGCTCACATGCTCGATCCATGATATTCGCAACATCCTTCTGTAGAACTATATTTCAGTTGCTTACAAACTTCCAAATCAAAATGCCTTACTGCCGGATGCAGTTTACCGTCATACCCAAGACATCAGGAAGAGGTAATCGAAGCACTTGAACTGTTTATCACATAAAAGGATGAAAAAGATAAAAAAATTTACGGTAATTTGGAGAACAGTCATTCAACAATGTGGTGCCTATTTCAACTAAATGAATTTGTTATTTAACATTTCAGAAGCATTTTATTGATTTTCTTATAAAATGCGTTCTTTTATTTTATGACATTCTATTCGTATCTGTTGATGTCAATGACTGGATTTTGAGTCTAATAAATAGCAAAGTTTGGGAGACTGTTTTACCAGATAGACAAGCCAGTATTTCTTTTTGGATACCAAGCCTTACACATGTTCCTCATCAGTAAAGCGCAGTGTCTCATGACACTAAGCTTCATCTTACCATTTTGTTTTCTCTTAATCTGTGTTCTCGTTATCTAAATAATCTTGCATTTTCTGAGTCATTTGATACATTTCATCTTTACCTTGTTTTTCAATTGTTTACCTCGTTCTATATATCTTTTCGCTTCGAGAATTTGGTTTTGCTTTTTATTTCCGTTATTCTGTTCAAGCTTAAAACTTTATACCAATTCATTGCATTCCATTTGAACACACTTTCAATGTTCACGTGACAATTGTTCCCATTCTTCCTCATAATAAACCTCTATTTTGTCAAGATTTATTTTTTGCTCTTTTTCTCTTTCATAGTCGAGTGTACGTTGGTGGCAAAAATTTCCATTTTTAGGTTTATTTTATTTCCGACTCCTTCTGTTATTCTTTAAGACCCTTAAAAAAAATGGCGAATTTTGTGATGTCATCGACTTCCTTACATTTGCGATGTTTCTTCCTCTTGCCTCTTATTGTTTTGGAGGTGGGTAAGGGTGCACATTTTCAACGCGACCCCACAGTGGAAGGAATCCTATTTAAGAGGCTCTTCATTCTATTTTCCGCTAGAATATCTGATCTAAATTTTGTTTCCTTATTTGGCTTTCTTTTAGATTTCCTTTAGATCTTTAGTTTTTGGTTTTCGAGTTTCATTTATTTTTGTCTGTTGTATAGTTTATTCTTAGTGCTTTTTTTTTTAAACCTTTTTTCAATTTTAATTTTAGCTTTTAATTCTTCCTTCGTTTTTTAGATATGCTTCTTTCTTACTTCCGGATCTGGGGAGTTTTATCTTTCTTTTCTTTCTTTTATTCGGTTTTTCTTTATTTTCTTGAAATTTTTAAATCTGCTTTTTTTGTTTTCCATATTCTTCTTCTTCTGTCTTTTATTTTGTTTTAATTATTCATTTTGTTTCTATCATTCAAATTTTCTGTCTCTCAACCTTTCAATTTTTCTTTCTTCTTGTTTTAATTTGCTTTAATCTTTTCTTATGTTATTTCTTCATTCGTGTCTAAATATCTCTTTCTTTAATCAAAACTGCTTTCATCTTGTTTAAAACTGTCTTCCTCTATGATTAACGTTGTTTTTATTTATTTATTTATTTATTTATTTATTTATTTATTCACTTTCTTTTTCTTTCAGAATCTGCTTTCTTCTATGACTATGAAAGATTTCTTTTTTCTTTCTTCCATTGTTTTACGTTCAGTGATTATCCTTCAATTTTTTTTTATTTTTTCTTCTAAAATCTGTTTTCTCGTATATTTCATTTATGATGTGCTTCTTCCATTCTTCTTCATTCAACAAGTGTTTATTTTTCTATTTATAACTCTTCTTCTTTCTATCACTTTCTTTTAATATTTCTTTCAGTTTTGATTTTTTCCTTTTAAAAATGTTTCTTCTATGTTTCATTTTTATTTCTTTTTTCATCTCTTTATTTTTCTTTCAACATTTTTTCAGTCTTTCTTTTTTCACTAAAAAAATAAGTTTCTTCGTTTTTCTTTTTTTTCTTTCTGTCTTCCTTTCTCTATTTCTTTCTTCGTCTCTTTCTTTCTTTATTTTTCATTCAACATTTCTTTCAGTCTTTCTTTTTACTTTCAAAACTAAGTTTCTTCGTTTTTTTCATTTTGTTTTCCATTCTCTATTTCTTTCTTCCTCTCTTTCTTTCTTCATTTTTCTTTCAACATTTCTTTCGGTCTTTCTTTTTTCTTTCAAAATTAACTTTCTTCGTTTTTTTCTTTCTGTCTTCCTTTCTCTATTTCTTTCTTCCTCTCTTTCTTTCTATATTTTTTCTTTCAAGATTTCTTTCAGTCTTTCTTTGTTCTTTCAAAACTAAGTTTCATTCGTTTAGCTTTTCTTTCTGTCGTCCTTTCTCTCTTTCTTTCTTCTTCTCCTTCTGACTTTCAACATTTCTTTCAGTCATTCTTTTACTTTTTAAAGTATTTTTCTTCGCTGTCTCATGTTTCTTTTTTCTTCCTTCCTTTTCCTTTCTATATTTCTTTTAGTCTTTCTCTTACATTTTAAAAATATTTTCTTTTATTTCTTATTTTTTTCTTTCTTTGTCATTTACTTCTTTCTTTCTTTCTTTTTATTTTAACATTTATTTCAGTCTTTGTTTATGCTTTCAAAAATATGTCTCATGTTATCTTTCTTTTTTATTCCTTCTTCTCTTTCTTGATTTCTTTCTTTCTTCCTCTTGAAATATTTTTTTTACTTTCTTTTTCTTTTTCTTTTTAAAAATATTTTCTTTCTGTCTCATCCTTCTTTCTTTTCTCTTTCATTCACTTTTCTTTCTTTCTTTTTATTTCAACATTTATTTAAGTTTTTGTTTATCTTTTCAAAAAAGCTTTCCATTTATGTTTCATTTATTCCAATTTTTAAACCATTTTCTACATTTCTTTCATTGAATTCTACTCTTTATAAACCTGGTTCTATCTTCGAATTTAACATACATCCTTCTTCCTCGCTGTTCTTTTTACCTTGTGTTGAATGTGAGAATGGATTAAACATCAATAGCAAGAAGACAGAACGCATAGTTATCTCTAAATGGAACAGTCCAACATGCGAATTACAAATTGCTTATACCAAAAATAAACAAATAAATAAAAGCAAATACACAAACTTAAATATTCTGAAAGTGTTTTAACAGAATATAGAAAGTGTGAACATAAAATCCGATGGCGAAAATGGATCGCCAAAGAAGCTTTCTAAACGTTAAGTAGAGTCTTAAGAAACAGAAAAAGTTTGTTAAAAACAAATAAAAACTACTAAAATATTACAGGATATTACTACTTCACTAAGAGAGTGAAAGCTGGACAATGTATTCTAAGATGAAGAACATACTTAAAGAAACAGAAATGTTACTTAAGAACAAGGGGCGGCAATCTACGCGGATCCGGCCCCTCGAAAGCATTTTAACCAACCCGCGAGCCTGATTACCAATGGCTTTATTTTTAACGTGAGAGACGAGGTTTTGAATACAACAAAAGGCCTTCTGTTATCTTCCTCTGATCTACCCAACCAAATTTGAATAATATGACCGCAAAAAGACGATCAAAACCCAATCACCTCCATTTCTGCATAAAAAAAATTTAAAAAATAAACATACAACAATAACTGAGAAGCGATTTGACTGACTGACCGACCGGCGACAGACATTAGGCGGGGACACCTTTAAACGGAAAATGTTGTCTCAGTCGTTTTTTTTTTATTTCATTCCTTCAGCAGCGACCCACATCGTTTACCCCTGCCACCTATTCTATGTAAATTCGTGGAATCTTTCAATGGGCCATGTTCTTATCTCATCATACGTAAGTGTATATGATTGCAACTATTTCTCCTCGTATGTATGGGTATATCTATATTGTTTTTGTTTGATGTGTGTGTGTGGTTCGTTTGTTGTACAATTTTCAATAACAGTTTCAAACCTACACGTCATAATTTCATCCATTTCATTTCGGTTGATTTTTTTTTTCACTTTGAAGTATTTTGACGTTCCTTTGCTAAGTGTTTTTGAATTTTAGAATTTCTTTTGTTTTCTGATTTCTCAATGTTTATTTTCGTTATGGTTTAAATATTTAGGTTTACAGGAATCTACATATGTAACTTTCCTTAATTTTTCATTAATGGCCTTCGTCCGGCCCACGACCCGTCATTATAACACGATCCGCCCGCGGGGTCGAACGAGTTGCCGACCCCTGTTGTATGGCATCAGGCAAAGCCCTTTTGCCAGGCTTAAAGGCTTCTATCGGCCACCTTCTTGAACTTGAGAATCATTATCTCGTCAAGGCAGTTTATCTTTATTTAAAAAATATTTCACCCCAAGCAAGGCAGCCTCACCCCTACTGATGTACAGGGGGTTACATAGGAGGAAAGTGATGAGAAAGAGGGACAGGTTATAGGGGGTTCAGGAAATGGGTAAAACCAGGATTTTGTTCCGTTTTACTAATTTGTTTGAAAATTGAAAGAAAACCCAGAAATTATAAAATATATTGCAAGTTTTGATTCCCGGATATAAATAAAAAATAATTTATAGTGACGTCATAATTTCATCCATTTTACTTCGGTTGATTTTTTCACTTTGAAGTATTTTGAAGTTCCTTGAGGAAAAGCAATTTTTGTTAGGTGATTTTTAATTTTTGATTTTCTTTTGTTTTTCTGACTTCTCAATGTTTATTTTCATTATTGTTTTAAATATTTAGGTTGACAGGGGTCTGCATATGTAATTTTTCTTAATTTTTCATTAATGGCCTTCGTCCGGGCGCGACCCGTCATTATAATACGATCCGGCCCGCGGAGTCGAATGAGTTGCCGACTCCTGCTTTAGAAGAATCCTGAGGATACAAGGGCCGAACATGTGACCAACGATAACGTTTCAGAGAAAATGGAAACAAATAAATTTCAAGAAGAAAGAGTGGGAATTTCTAGAGCAAATAACGAGGAAATAGAGTCTGGAAAATCTGATACTCATAGGAAAGATTAAAGGCAATCCAGACAGAATAAAAACAACGAATAAACTGATTTAGTAAGCGTTAAAAAGTAAAAACAGTAATGCATTAGACAGTGTCTTGAAAAGCTAACATCAAATAAATATTTATAATAACATTTTATTCAATAATATTCTACTGTTATTTGCAACAACATGTTGTCATCACTAGCCTTTGAGATTTGAAAAAGAAATCACTCGACCGGCGGTCGAGAGCGAGGAAAAATGTACACGTCCCAAACTCATTTAACTCGATCGACTCCATTTTCTTAATAGACTCCTTACGTAAACATAGCATGAATCGCAGACAGAAAACAAAAAATGAAATTTTAATTACAATTTAGGGTGTGTTAGAAAGGATTTTTAAAATTTACAAAAATAATAACAGCAAAATTTGATCTTTGCTCTTAATAATAGCAGAAACATTTTGATGATAAAAATTTGTTTGTATTAAGTTTGAACCCTTTTAACATTATGATATGCTGTTCTTTGTGTTTTTGTTTTTTTTGGGAGATTTTTTTTTTTTTGGCAATTGAGTGGAGGTACATTAATTCGTAGATTCTTTCTTCTATTTTACTACAACCTCCATCTCATAGATGATAAAAAAATAACAAATCTGATTTTTTCAACGATTTTTTATTAAAAAATTACTTGCATAATTAGTTTTTTGGTGCGGGGTTGAAAGAAGTATGCGTATCTTTTTTTTCTTTCTTTCAAATGTTCATTTTTACTTTTCGTAAACGGGAAGGAAATAGAGGATACTATTTTTCCAAATGATTTTCTAAAAATCTATGAGTGTCTTTAATCCGGGCAATAGAAACATTTTGGATTTACTCTGGAAGCGTTAATTAAACGAATGTTTAGACTCACCGGAACGATAAAAGCCAGGAGTTCAGTAATGTCATTGTAGGTCATTCTAAGTAACTTGTGAATCTTCAGTGGTAAACTTTTCGGTTGTAAAAGGAAGCAGATGTCGTTTTTCTATATTTGATGATTTTTAATCGACCGCGAGAGAGTAAAGCAACAAACTTTAATCGCCCAATTAAGATTTTAAACGACTGCGTTGATCGACCGAGTGAAATCTCAAAGGCTGGTCAGAGTATCAAACATTGGGAAAACGTTTTTGAAATCTTTTGGCTCATTGTACAATACTTCTCTTTCTGTGGTTCTTCTGAAAAGTGTCTTTACTTTGACTGAACCTTAAATTATTCTAAACAAATCACATATTTGTAGTCTGGCTGTTAAATTCAGAATATGAAATATCAGTACCTAAACATACACTACCGGCCTTAATTATTAGGCCACCCCTGTTTTTTAAAAAATGGCGTATTTCATACTATTTTTTACTATTTATTGCCAAGTGAATAATTGTAAATGAAAATAGAATGGCCCGTTGGTTAATAGTGCACAATAACATGTGCACCAAATTAATTTATAAATATTTAATAATTACCTATATTGCAGTTTCATCAATGAAAGAATGAGGAAAATTTAGAGTGATTCAGACGAGTTCATCTTTGTATAATTTTGCAAAGTAATAATAACAAAAGAACCATTCTATTTTCATTTAACAATACAAACCCAAAATAGTATGAAATACATCATTTCATTTAAAAAAAAAAAACTAGTATTGCTTAATAATTATGGCCGGCAGTGTACATCATATATAATTCTTGTGACTTGTTTCGTCTTTCATAACTTCAGTGGATGGAATTTGTTATGCTGGTTCGAATACACTTGCGTACGAACGAGAAATCCGGGGATTTTAGTTACGCACACACACACACACACACACACACACACACACACACACACACACACACACACATACACAAACATATATATATATATATATATATACTAGCAGGATAGCCCGGCGTTGATCGGGTATAATGAAACCTTTAAGAATAATCCATGGTACTCGAGCTCAAACTCAGCTTAAAGAATATTTGTGTGAAGTTTGGTGAAAATCGAATAAAAATTGTGGATTTGTATAAAAGACATACAGGCAGATAAACAGACAGACACACACAAACATCTTGCCTTTTAAATATATATATTATCGAGTTTCTGCACTATTGTAAGAACTGCAACTTTGAAACTTCTGAATATCGTTTCTTATGTCTTTGTCTATGAGTGTATCTAATTTGATTAAAATCGGACCACTTCTTCTATAACCCGATTTTTTCGATTATCGATATTTATTGGGGGTACCACGACACAAAACCTAGATAAGAACACTCGCAGACGCTTATAGTACAACTGTTTAAATTTTCAAAAAAATTGGTTCAGCGGTTTTGAGTCTATAGGTAACGGATAAACACACACACACACACACACACACACACACACACACACACACACACACACACAGACAAAGTTCCATTTATAAATAAGTTTAGATAGTATTGAGTTATAATAATGTTTAGAGTCAAGATTGCTGTTTTTTCAGTAATTATAAACAATATTTATTTCAGCAGGCAGGTTTTTTAACCTAAATTGCTCGATATCGAGGGGAGATAGAGCGTTGATAGTTTTAGTTCCAAAAATTTGTCATTTGTCTGTTTTTCTGGGATAAGGTAGTATTTACTGTATTTACATTATTCGGATGATTGTCCTCATTTTGTTGTCATTTGTACGACGTGTGCAATATAAAATCTGGTTAAAGAAAGGGTTACTGGATATTACGTTTATAAGTCCCCAAAATTCAGTTGTTTCTTAAAGACACATGGCCCAGTGGATATAGACGTTGGTTAGTGCCTGACTTGACTCTTAGAGTTGTGAGTTCAATACCAGGTTACAGCAGTGGTGAACAAATAACTTTAAGGGTGAGAAGGAGATAACTCATGACTTCCAATCGTGGTATTACGCAAGAAATGAGAATGAATACCCCAGTAATTGTAAAATCCTGAAGAAGGCGTACAACAGCAGAAACGTCGTACAAATCGCAACAAAGATGAGGACAATAGTCCGAATAATGTAAATACTTTACATACTACCTCATCTCAGAAATATAGACAAATAAAAAGTTCGGTTCGAAATTCCCAGCACCTGAAGACGGTTGGAGCGTACGACAGCCGAAACGTCGTACAAATATGACAAAGATGAGGGCAATAGTCCGAATAATGTAAATACTGTAAAAAAACTTTTCACTTTAACTGAGATGTTTTCATGCAGACTTTCAGGTTTCGATCCCTTCTCTCATCGGGATTGGGTTTCTTAGGTTTCCTTAGTTATAAGGAACTCGGTTTGATTTGATATTTTGTGCGATTGCTCTTGTTGTGATTGGTTGTTTTTTTATTTTTATTTTGAAAGTGTCTGATTTCTTTTTATATCTTTTCTCCTTCTTTCTCTCTCTCTCTCTCTCTGTTACACACACACACACACACACACACACACACACACACACACACACACACACACACACATACACACACATATATATATATATATATATATATATACAAATGAATAAAGACCGAAGCAAGTATTAACAACGTTTAGAACATTAATTTATATATATATATACACTACCGGCCATAATTATTAGGCCACCCCGGTTTTTTTTTTTAAAGAAATGGTGTATTTCATACTATAAATAATTCTGAATGAATATAGAATGGTCCTTTTGTTATTACTTTGCAAAATTTTACAAGGCATGTAGCGACAATTTAACCATCGCAACCTGTAGATTGAAACTATAGTATTTCATACTATTTTTAGTATTTATTGCCAAGTGGATAATTCAACATGGAAATAGAATGCTCCTCTTGTTATTATTATTTTGCAAATATTTTACAAAGCAAGGAAGCAAAGATGAACTCGTCCCAATCACACTAAATTTTCTTCATTCTTTCATTGATGAAACTGCAATATCGGTAATTATTAAATATTTATAAATTCATTTGATGCACATGTTATACTGCAGTATTATCAAAAGAAATATCATTCTATTTTCATTTACAATTATTCATTTGGCAATAAATACTAAAAAATAGTATGAAATACTTCATTTTTTAAAACACTGGGGTGGCCTAACAATTATGGCATGTTGTATATATATATATATATATATATATATATATATATATATATATAATAAAACCGACTCTGTACGTATTCTAATCTTAAAATGTTACACAAGTAATTTTTAAAGACCACGAATAACCAGCAGAATCTAACTCCGTTATTGTCCTCGGCTATAGAGCTTTGGACAAAGAGGGGAAAAAAAAAAGAAAACTGCGTAGGACCGACAATACATACAGTTCTTCACAGCAAAGAAAAAAAAACCCTCCAACGGAACGAACCACAAGGAAAGAAAAGTGCTCGATACTAAACTAACCAAAAAGGGTTCACAAAAAGGCAGTCACGCAGAGCAAAAACACAAAAAGGCCCTGACGAGCCGTTGTGCGAAACCGCGGTAGGTCTTGGCGATCGTGTGTATATATATATATATATATATATATATATATATATATATATATTACTCTAAGAGGTTATTCTTGAATTTCATGTCTGTCGAACTCCCTTTCGTTAATTGCTTCCCTGACAGATGTAATTTTCAAAAGCTTAAAACTAATGTTAACCCATCTCTCTTCTTGTATTTCATTCTTCTTTAATCCATTCTTCAACGCTTCCTGAACCCTGTGTTTTCTCTCACTGAGTGCATGGTCATCAGCAAAAGATACAACCCAAAACGCCAAATACAGGTGGGGGATAACAGAATCAAACAAGTCCAAGAATTTAAGTACCTAGGAAGTGTTCTAACAGGAGATGGAAAGTGCGACACGAAGATCCGAAGGCGAATTGGCATGGCAAAGGACGCGTTCCAGAAGATGAGCAAAATACTAACACACAGGAAGATCTCAATAGAAACGAAGAAAAGAGTGCTAGACTGCTACGTGATGTCAGTTCTTCAATACGGCAATGAATGCTGGACAATATCATCGAAAATGAGGACAAAACTGGAAGCGGCCGAAATGTGGTTCTACAGAAGGATGCTACGGATATCGTGGACTGAGCATACAAGCAACGACGAAGTGTTAGAAAGAATGGCAACAAAAAGGAAATTGATGCTGAGCATCAGGAAGAGACAACTGAAGTTCCTGGGACACGCAATGAGGAAGGAGAGCCTGGAGAACCTGATACTGACTGGACAGATAGAAGGAAGGAGAGACAGAGGAAGGCAGCGGATAACATATCTGCAGAGTCTGATCAGGTGGATGACGGAACGGGGGTTGCCAGGAGCAACAGGAGCAAACATACTAAGAGCCACAAGGGATAGAGAGACGTGGAGATCCATGATCGCCTACGTCCTGAAGGGACAGGGCACATAGAAGAAGAAGAAGAAGAAGAAGAAGAAGAAGAAGATACTGCTCACTAGTTTCGGTTTTGACTTTCTTGGGGTGAAATAGTATTCTCAGCATCCTTCTGTTAAACCACGTTTTTGTTGCCTCAAGTCCCTCCTTCATCCTTAATGAAATTGTCCAACATTCAATTCCATACAGATATCACAGATATCACTGAGCAATCTAGAAATCTATTGCATTTACCAAATACATTTAAGTTCTATATTACTGCAAAATCGTGACACATAGGTATGTATTAAGCCATTTTAACCTAGTGTCCTCATTTGAGTACAGTATAAAATACTGTAAAAAATAATGGGTATAAATCATTATATAAAACCATTATTATATATAGGTAGTGAGGACATATTGATTGATCAATAAAATTACTTTCCAAATATTGCCCGGTTGGAAGAAAAATTCTTGTGATTTGTAAATGAATTTAATGTTCTAAAACCTGAGGGCACTGGGTTTAAATGGTTTAATGACTGTATCTAAATGTATTTATTGTAAGAACTGCAACCTTGAAACTTCTGATATCGTTTCTTATGTCTTTGTCTATGAGTGTATCAAATTTGATTAAAATTGGACCACTCCTTCTACAAACCGATTTTTCGATTATAGATTATCGATATTTATCGGGGGCACCTCGACACAAAACTTAACTAAGAACACTCGCAGACGCTTATAGTACAACTGTGTAAATTTTCAAGAAAATCGGTTCAGCCGTTTCGGAGTCTATACGTAACGGACACACACACACACACAAAGTTCTATTTATAAATAAGTTTAGATAGATCTTTTGTGACAGTGTGTGCGTTCGTATCTCTTTTTAAAGCGCAACTTAAGAAGGTACAACGGTATTCAAATATAGATTGACGAGTCAAATGCTTTTATTAATATTATATTTGTATAGGTTAAATATTAACTATATTTTCAATAGATTAAACTAAATGTCGCGGAATCCGGGTAAGAAACTACACAAAATAATAATAACAAAAACAGATATGGAGAGATAAAACGTAAGTTATATTGAACAAACTATATACAAACTGGAACACGGGTTAGTAGGAATCAATATATACAATCTTGTAAATAAGAAGTAAGTCCGGTTAATAAGTCTATATTATTACTGACCAACTAAACGGCGGTACAACTACTCAACTGAACTCCGGCTACACACTCTCTCTAACACTCACTGTGAAAATCACTGTCGTTCTCTGTAAAAGGGTGGGACCTAGTTGCTAATCTAGTATCCCGTGCAAATTCACACCTAGGGGCACCATTGATTTAAGTTCATCAGAGTAGAAGCCGTGAAAGTATTTATATAAGAGGCACAGGGAAGCCACGTCACGCTGGTGAGATAGTGACTGCAGGCAGTCAGCCAAGTCGGTATCGATCACATTACAGATTCTCCGCTGTATTTTGTCAAGAACCCCAAGGATAATACCAGGGGCACCCGACCAGATGTGGCAGCAGTATTCAAAACACGGGCGGACAGTAGATTTATATATGTGCAGTATAGATTCATACGCAAAGAACTTCCAGGCCCTGCACAGAGAGCCGACTTTCATAGCAGCGGATTTAGCAATGGATTCGACGTAGTCATTCCACATAGACGAGCCAGTTTAGTGTGTAAAAAGTGGCGCTCCCCAACATTAAACTTCTCTGTCCTTGTTGGCAGTTACTTCATGAGAAGGAAAAGTTTGATTTAAAAGAATAAAATTCCAATTTAAAAAAGAAATACACCAGATAAACAGCTCTAGATTAACATTTCTTACATTATTAATCAAATATCTTGCATCCGCTTGTTAATAGATTATTTGATTTTTTTTTTTTTGCGAGCCGACAATCATCACAGTGCCTTACATCTGAATTGATATATGCAACCGAATGCATAACTGCCTAGTCGATGTCCATTCACGCGGTAAGCCTATTAAACGTGAGGGACACTTTAGCCTTCGTTATTGTCTATGTAAAAGTCGTATATGAAAACGCATTAAGTGTCTAACCAGTTTTCTTGCTTCTCTCTTCTGGAATAATCGTTACTGTTACTGTGAGTTCTTACGTTTTTGTGCAAGGCATATTTGATTATAATTCTTTTTTATTTCAGTTCAGTAGAAAGAGGAAAAGAATGACGCATAGAAGCCTAACTATCGATCTGGGCTAAGAAGGCGGCGGGCTCCTGGTCCTGACGAAGATAATAAATAAACAGCACTGCCAAAAATTTCTGCTTGACGTTCCTTTAATTGATTACCACTTGCAGGTTACCAAAGCCACTGCAGGTCTAACGACCTACAATATCAATTTACTTTTAAAGTCGGCATTTTTCATGGTCCTTTGTCTCTAAATCTACCATTCATCCATGTGAAGAATATTGCCGCCATATATGATCCGGTGATCCTGCAGTATATTTAAAAATTATTTGTGGACTCCAAGGAAGTCAGACAGTCAGTTAGTCAGTTAAGTACCATACGTGATACACGTTTGGGTGATCATGTCTCAAAAGAGACATGACTGACCGGGCAGAATATCTTCCCGCAGTAGGCTGCCATTACTTTCCACCAACCAAGGCTAGAGAACCCAATCTTCCCTGCTATTTAACCCATGTCTTCAGGGAGAATACCGACTTGGCACCTCGGCTGCAGTCGCTCTCTCACGCGCGTGACGTGGCTTTCCTGTGCCTCTTCTATAACTAGTTTCACGGCTTCTGCTCCAATGAACATTGATCACTGGTTCCTCCTAGATATGAATTTACACGAGCTACTAGATTAGCAACTAACTCTCATCTTTTTAAAGTGAAACCAATAAGATGTAACTGCAATTTCTACTCTAACAGCTTCTTTTCACGCACTTCCCACCTGTGGAATTCCCTTCCATATACTTGCTTCCCCGACAGCTACAATCTCCAAGAATTTAAATGTAAGGCCAATAGACATCTCCTATGACACTAACGCGCATCCATTCTTTCAAGTTCTTTTTTCATCTACTCTACCCCCATCCTCAGGTATCCTCCTCCGTCTATCACCCCGCTTCTGACATTTCATATAACTAACCCCTCTTTCTCATCACTTTCCCCTATGTATCCCCATGCGCAACAGTGGCCGTAGAATGCCTTGCTTGGGTTAAAATGATTAAAAAAAAGAAGCGATGGTTTAATACCTTTGCTAAGAGTATTTGCGTATAAGTGAATGCAACAATTTCGACTGGAATTCGAACTCGGTTCTCCGATTTCTCGTTGCGAGTCGAATTCTCCTGCACCACAACGTACATCCCTTCAAAAAAGAATCAGCAATATTATTAGTCCTGACCTAGCATCTTGATTTCAATGACTTTCCAATCGCCATAAAGTTGTTTTCCTGTGCTTTTTCTTAAAAAAACTTTCATGGTATTTTTTGGGGACAAGGTCTTGGACCATGGGGATTTAAGTGCAGTATTAGAAATTGACAATAAGGACTCATCATTTTACAATTTCAATGGTTAGCTGCATCCGCATATCACATTCTCGCTTATGAAACTCTTTTCTACGACGAGGTCTTGTCCATGGAGATTGAAGTGCAGTATTAGATTGACAATAAGGACTCATCATTTTACAATTTCAATGGTTAGCTGCATCCGTATATCATATTCTCACTTATGGAACTCTTTTCTAAGACGAAGTCTTGTCCATAGAGATTAAAGTGCAGTATTAGACTGACAATAAGGACTCATTAATTTACAATTTCAATGGTTAGCTGCATACACATATCACATTCTCGCTTATGGAACTCTTTTCTAGGACGAGGTCTTGTCCATACAGATTAAAGTGCAGTATTAGACTGACAATAAGGACTCGTTAATTTACAATTTCAATGGTTAGCTGCATCCGTATATCATATTCTCGCTTAAGGAAGTCTCTTCTGGTTTCATGGATGAGAGTTAACTTTATTTTGAAGAATTTAAATGCAATGTCACATATTATCTACTGTCTGCCTGGTTATCCTTCTATTAGGCTTTCTGCTCAGTAATGTTTCTACTTTCTAATTCTTTCACAGACAGGCTCCAAAGGAGAGTCTGTAATGTGATAGGTACTGATCTGGCGGCTCGACTGCAGCCACTTCCCCATCGTCGAAATGTGGCCTCCCTTGTCTGTTCTATAAATACTTTCATGGCTTCTGCTGAGACGAACTTAAGTCACTGATGCCTCCTCAACAGGTGTTTACTCGTGCAACCAGACTGGCAACTGGGTCCCACCCATTCACTGTCAGGTTAGCCAATGCAGACGACAATTCTACTCCTGCAGCTTCTTCTCTCGCACTTCCCGCCTGTGGAACTCGCTCCCGTATTCTGGCTTTCCTGACGGCTACAACCTCCAGAAATTTAAATGCAAAGTCAATACTCATCAACTAACCACTGGCCTCTAGCTCTCTCCCCTCCCCTGTATAACCTTCCCTTTCTCTCCACCTATGTATCTGTCATCGCACCTGCTTTTTCAGCTTTCTATTGTTCCTTTCTAACTAGTTTGTACTCCTCACTCTTTTCTAATTAATATTTTTACATTTATGTAGCCCCCTGCACATCAGTGGCGTTTCCGCCTTGCTCGGGGTGAAATGATTAAACGTTCCCTTTCTCTCCACCTATTTATCTGTCACCGTACCTGCATTCTCAGCTTTCTATTGTTCCTTTCTAACTAGTTTGTACTCCTCACTCTTTTCTAATTAATCTTTTTACATTTATGTAGCCCTCTGCACTGATGCGGGGATGAAATTAATAAAAAAAAAAAAAAAAAGACAATAACCCTTTGTGTCTTGGTGGATTTGCTTGGGGTAAATATAATTTTCAAAGAAGATTAAGTGAAATAATATGAAGCAAAAATAATTTGATACACACCAATGTTAGATGCTTAGATGATTCTTTACTGGTCTCACATATCATTCCCCGGTTTGATCAATTTTTATTGAATGCCAGATGAGATTGGCCTTTTGCCAGATGGATGTAATTTTATCAAATAAGTAAATCTTTTCCCTTTTCTTTCCTTGTGTTTTGCTATGACATTTCTTGTATCCCCCACTAAAGAAATTTTAAAAAATGCTTATTCTATTTATAATGTTGTTGCATTTTCTGCTTTAATATCGATCTTTTCTTATCTGCTTAACTTTTTTTTTCCTACTAACCTTTTGTCGCCTCATACCCATTCTCTCTTGTCTGAATTCTAGTCACACTAATTGATCAAGTCTAAAATTCCGAGATGACTTTGTTTCTTTATTATATTATTATTTTTTTTATCCTGGGAAATTTTGTAACATTTTTTGTCAATGTCATGTTCTATTTTTGCTTTCAGCGTTTTTACTTGTATTCTTTATTACGTTTATTTAATTTTCTTTTTTCTCTTTTCGTCTTACTTTTTTTTTTTTTCGTTTCTTTTTACAGTTCTCTGAGGATTTCTCGTTTGATCTTTGGAATTTAGAGCTTTTTTTAATTTATTTTTAGGATTTTTATAATTCTATTTTTAAGGATATCGATTGTTATATATATATATATATAAATTACTTGTTTTTCTGCTTTCTAATTGTTTTATTTAATTTCTTAAGGCGTTCTAATAAAAACATTCGTTTGTTCCTTGAATTTTTAACCTATTTTCTTGTTATTCAGTTATCGTGTTTAATCCTGCAGATCAATGTTTTCGTTTTAAATTCTTTGTGATGCAGTGGATATCGGCTCGGAACGAGAAATCGGGGAGCCGAGTTCAAAATTGAATTCGTCGCATTCACTTACGCACAAATACCCTTGGGAAAGGTATTAATCCGTCTCTTCCAGTTATGGCTTAAATAACAGGACAGATTGGGTTTTATAGCCTTGGCAGGCAATCAGTCTACCGCAGAAAGCAATGGAAACCTACTGTGCGATAATCTTCTGCCCAGTCAGTCATGTCTCTTTTGAGACATGATCACCTAAGCTTGTTTCACGTATGGCACTTAACTGACTGACTGATAGTTCTTTGTTACATCTGTCATTTGCATCTCGTATCGGTAAAACTTTTTGAACGGTTTTATTTTCCTAATATTGTTAGTTTTCTTCTATAATGTCAATGTCAATACTCATCTATTAACCACTTGACTAGTTCTTTCCCCACCCTATATATCCTTTCCTTTCTCTCCACCTTTGAAACTGTCATCACACCTGTATTCCCATTTTTCTATTGCTCCTTTCTAACTGGTTCGTCTTCCTGTTCATTCTCTTCTAATTAAACTTTTTACACTCATGTAGCCCTCTTGACATCAGTGGCATTACCACCTTGCTCGGGGTGATACGATTAAAAATATTTAAAATAAAAATAATATACCCTGATCTTTTGGACGTTGGCATTCATGGATCGCTTCACCTTACTCTTCATTTTGGCTGTTTGCAAGATTCGCCTTTTTTTAATATCCTTCATCCTCCCTGACAATTTGTTTGTGGGGTCCTGGATATCTGCTACCCCACCCCATATACGAAGGACAATCTCGTCGAAGATGAAGAAGAGACGTAAAGCCACAGAAATGTGGTTCTAAAGAAGGATGCTGTGGATGCCCTTAACGGAGCATGTGACCAGCGACAAGAATTTGGAGACGATACAAACGAAAAGGAAAGGAATAGTCTGCATCAGGAAGAGTCAATGGGATTTCTCGGATGCATAATGAGGAAAGAGGCCTGAAGAATTTAATACTCATGGGATGGATAGATAGAAAGAAAAACAGGGGAACGAAGTGCGATAGGTTTGAGCATGTGGATGATGGAGCAGGGTTTGAGAGGGATCTTCTTTCTTCTTTTATGTAACTTGTCCCTTCAGGATGTAGGCGATCATGGCCTTCCACGTCTCCCTATCCCTGGTGGCTCTTAGCACGCTTTCTCCTGAAAACGTCTCTCAGCTTCCGTTCTGTCATGCACCTACTCGGTCCTTTTAAATATATTATCCGCTGCTTTCCTCTGTCCCTTTTTCCCTCTATCTGGCCTGTTAGTATAAGGTTCTCCAAACCCTCCATCCTCCTTGCATGTCCCAAGAACTTTAGTTGTCTCTTCCTGATGCTCAATATTAATTTCCTTTTCGTTTCCATCATTTCCAAAACCTCGTCATTGCTCACATGCTCGGTCCATGATATTCGCAGCATCCTTCTGTAGAATCACATTTCAGCTGCTTCAAGTTTTTCCTTCATCTTTGATGATATTGTCCAACATTCGCTGCCATATTGAGGAACTGACATCACATAGCAATCCAGTACTCTCTTCTTTGTTTTAGTGATAGTTTCCTACCAAGAGAAAAAGTATTAAGTGAGACAAGGGATACAGGCAAGTGGAAGTCTATATTGACCTCCATATACATAAGAATGTTAAGTAACCTATTGTCTATATTCTTCTATTTTTCTTGCCTGCAATATATCAGTGTGAAATTACTTCCCTTCCTCATGATAATCATAGAATTGTCATCTCATTCTAATTATAGATATAATTGCGTTTGTTTTTCTATTATGAATTTACTTGAGCTACTAGACTAGCAACTAGGTTCTACACTTTTACAATGTAACCAAAAAAATGAAACCGCACCTTTTACTCTTATCAGCTTCTTTTCTAGCACTTCTCCCCTAGGGAATTCCCTTCCGTATACTTGCTTCCTCGGCAGTTAAAATCTACAAAAATTTAAATATAAGGTCAATAGTAATCTCCTATTTTATTGACTCGAATCCTTTCTCTTGTGCCCTTTTCTCCATCCACTCCACTCTCATCACAACAGTAATTTCACACGACTCTTACCATCTTCCTGACACACCCTATAACCCGTCGCTCTTGCTCATCACTTTCCTCTTTTGTAACCCTCTGCCCACCAGTAACAGTAAAACTATACTAGCAAATAGGTCCTACACTTTTACATTGAAACCAATAAAATATAACCACAACGTTTACTCAACTGCTTCTTTTCTCGCACTTCAAACTCATTCACAAACTAATGACAAACTTGAAATAATATATATATATATATATATATATATATATATATATATATATATAAAATTTCGTTATTTAAATCCGTTCAATAGCTATTTCTACGAGGAAATCCTCGTTTACTTCAGCAATGGTGAAACGAATTTCGTTTTGCTGTCGCTGAAGAAACGAGAATTTCCTCATAGAAATAGCTCTTCAACGGATTTAAATATCGAAATTTTTGTTTTATTTTTATATTTGGCTCTGTAAGTAGAATATAATATTTGCATCGAGCCCTCCACCTTGATCAATTTTAATATTAATGAAATTGATATTAATTAGGATAGGTTTTTTGGGAATCACCTATCTGATCATTATTTTGAATGTAAAATTCATATATATATATATATATATATATATATATATATATATATATATATACATATATATATATATATGTATCGGTTGTTCCACCGAGAGATATTGGTATAGATTAAAAAGTGAGAGAAGCCCTGAACGGTTTGTTTAAAGTGTAGATTTATTATTATTATTATTATTATTATTATTATTATTATTATTATTATTATAACTTGTTTCTTGTCTTGTCCATACACTTTAAACAAAATGTTCACGGCTTCTCGCACTTTTTATTATATATATATATATATATATATATATATATATATATATATATATATAGATATATATACTAAATGAAAATGAGAAATTATATCCCAGTGTGACCATGCCAATAAATAACTAATCTATATATATATATATATATATAGATAGATAGATAGATAGATAGATAGATAGATAGATAGAGATATAAGCTCTCACACCCTGATTTTAGACTTTGAAAAACAGTAGCTACTCTGGCATCTACGCATCGTTTATTCAGCAATGAATTAGAACACTCTCAGCTATTGGGCGTGCATAATAACAATATACACGCTAAAAAGTCTGCCTCGTAGAATCGCCGACTGACGCCAATTCGGGTGGTTTTCAGTACGGCTGTCTAACCGTATTGATGAGCTGTGATACAGCGAAACAGATCTGTCTGCGGATGACTATATATATATATATATATATATATATATATATATACTAAATGAAAAAGAGAAATAATGTCCCAGTGTGACCATGCTAATAAATAACTACTAGGATCATACAATCATAGTTGAAATTTTTCTAAGACCCTAAAGTAGCTTCTCCTAATTTTGTAAAATTGCTCTTTCATAAAAAACACATTTCGCATGAAGGCTTGAAACTGTAAAATTAATTATTTGAAATCGGCTGAAGACACCAAGAGGTAGAAACCTAAATTCCGAAATAACGCATTTTAAAATGAAAAATATTCTGAAGTTCTACAATATAGTTTTATTGTACACTTTTAAATAAAATTGTGTCTTGTTTAAATTTAATTTTGACCAAAATTACTAGCTAATATATATATTCTATAAGTGACTATATTCATCTATAATATAGTTTTATTGTACACATTTTAACAAAATTGTGTCTTGCTTAAATTTAATTTTGACCAAAATTACTAGCTAATATATATATTCTATAAGTGACTATATTCATCTATAATATAGATTTATTGTACACATTTTAATAAAATTGTGTCTTGTTTAAATTTAATTTTGACCAAAATTACTAGCTAATATATATATTCTATAAGTGACTATATTCATCTATAATATAGTTTTATTGTACAAATTTTAACAAAATTGTGTCTTGTTTAAATTTAATTTTGACCAAAATTACTAGCTAATATATATATATATATATATATATATATATATATATATATATATATATTCTATAAGTGACTATATTCATCTATGTTTTTTATTTTATTATATTTTTTCAATTTTTTTTTATCTTTATTTTTATTCTAATTTATATTCTTAGGTCGGATGAATTTACATATTTATATTGCTTCGTTAGATATTTTTTTTTATTTTACGTTCTTTGAATAAAATTTCTGTAAGGCTATTAGATTTCATAATTTTTTAAATGCCAAAAAATTGTAACTATTAGCTAATACCTGTCTTTACCCCATTGCCGTTCTAATATTTGAATTTTTTTAAGCTGTTTTTGTTGGCTTTTCCCTTCTTAAAGATATTTCCCCGAGCAAAGTGATAACGCCACTGATGTGCAGGGGGCCGACATAAGAGTAAAAAGAGTAGGTAGGTGGAGAGTGAAAAGAAAGAAGAACCAGTTAGAAAGAAGTAAGAGAAAGATGGGAATACAGGTGTGATAAGAGTTGCAAAGGTAGAGAGAAAGCGAAAAGATAGACAGGTTGGTGTGGAAAGAACTATAGTCAAGTGGTTCAGAGATGAGTATTGACATTGCATTTAAATTGCTGAGGGCTGTAGCCGTCAGGAAAGCAAGAATATGGAAGCGAGTTCCACAAGCGGCGGGAAGTGCGAGAAAAGAAGCTGCGGGAGTAGAATTCTTGTAACTTTATTTTTTCACCATCTATTTCTGTATTTTCCTTGTCCTCTTTCTTTTCTTTTTTTTTTATTTCTCATCTTAGCTTCTTCTCTCTTCTTTCCTGTTTCTTCTTTCTTAATTATTAAATCTTTTTGCCTTTTACGGAAAATTTTTCTAAAGTGAAAGTGAATGGAATGAAAGCTGTTTTCATGAAATAAAATAAAAAATTAAATAAACGCGTTTATTGAATGTTGAAACTGAATGTACAATTTTGTAGTAGATTTTATATGTTCTAAAATGCTCTCATTACGATTGAGCTCTCTAGAGAGGAAAATTTTAAAGACATGTCCCAATTCTGCGATTTACGCATTACTCTTCAGTAACGAATTGAGTTCTCCCGGTGGATAAGGTATGTATCCACCGAATATATATAACACAATAAAATTTTCTTCTATTTCTTACCTACTTCCATGCGCTGATGGCTTAGGTAGTAGTCACTCGGACTGATACCAAATCGGTCGAGTTTGGATCCCGGCTGAAAGCAAGTGGATGTCGAGCCACGCTGATGAGCTGTGATACAGCGACTCAGCTTTGTATGTAGATAAGTAATAAACACACACACACACACACACACGCACGCACACACACACACACACATATATATATATATATATATATATATATATATTGATTGTTTAGTACTTAGTTTTGGGTCATAATAGGGTTAGATCAGTGCACATATAAATTATAAGTGTTCAATACAATTATATTGTAGAACTTTTGAATATTTTCCATTTTTAAACGCGTTATTTCGTTACCTAGTTTTCTTCCCATAGTACAAACATAGGTATCGAAATAACTAGTTTAAAAAGGGAATATATATATATATATGTACTAGCGGTATAGCCCGGCGTTTCTCGGATGTAATGAAAGCCTTAAATCTAATCCATGGTCCTGGAGCTCAGACTGTTTGACTGAAAGAAAATACAGAAATACAGGCAGATAAACAGTCACACACACAAACATCTTGCCTTTTATATAAATATATTATCAATTTTCTGCACGATTGTAAGAACTCTAACCTTGAAACTTCAGAATATCATTTCTTATGTCTTTGTCTATGAGTGTATCAAATTTGATTAAAATCGAACCACTCCTTCTATAATCCGATTTTTTCGATTATCGATTTTCGATATTTATCGGGGGTACCGCGACACAAAACCTAGCTAAGAACACTCGCAGACGCTCATAGTACAACTGTGTAAAACTTCATAAAAATCGGTTCAGTCGTTTCGGAGTCTATAGGTAACGGACACACACACACAAATACACACGCACGCACACACACAAAGTTCCATTTATTATATAAGTTTAGATATGGATAAACAATTTAATGAAGCAAATTAAATGCAGCTTACCACGCAATGATAAACTCCCATAAATATATAATAAGAAAGAGAAAATGAAAATAAGTAGCGAGGACATTAAAATAAAATTCAAGTAAAATCTGAAAATTAGTAAAACAAATATATATGAAACGCTAAAATGAAAATGAAAAAACTTCTTCATCGTTAATGGGGTATTTCAACTCTGACATGCAAAGCTATAGAGAGTGACATTCCTCTCTCGTCATGCAAAGTAATAGGTCAGATAGTTTCACACAAACTAGAAATTGAAGTAATGTCCTCTTTTCTAAACAATATCTAGATAACAGAGTGAATTTAAATGCAATGTCAATTCCCATCTCTTGTCCACTTGACTCCGGTTTTTCTCTTATTATTTCCCCATGACCTCCTACATTTTTTTTTTAAATCATATCACCCCAAGCAAGGCGGTAACGCCACTGATGCGCAGGGGGCTACGTAAGGGTAAAAAGAATGGAAAAGAGAAAGCCGGAAACCACATCCTAAACAGGAAACAAGGGATGAGCCTCTTCACCTGTTCAATAGATGTGGGTGGAGTGTGAACCGGGCAATAGTTTAGTCTATCTACTCCAATGAACATATTGTTCTTTTCCTCGTTCTAGTTTAATTCTTATCTCTCTAGAGGTTGGAACCGAATCAAACATCGAGAAACGTGTGAAACTCGTCTTTTCAAACTAAAGGACCCGGTGTAAGTACGTCTTCACGAAAGCAAGACTAACGGAAAAGATTTATCACTATTAATTTTACCTACTGTTAAGGTCTCATATGTTTCTTGACAACCTCTTAAGTATGTCTCTTGATGACAATGAGAGATAATAGCAGAGACATGGTTAGTCAGTTAAGTGCCATACGTATCAAAAGATACATGACTGACTGAGCATGATTTTCCCGCGGTAGTTTGCCATTACTTTTTGCCGTTGAATGGTTGCCAACCAGGGTTGTAGAATTCAAACTGTCTTGCTATTTAATCCTTAGCTGAAGTAAGAAGAGACAAATTAATACTTTTCCCAATGGTATTTGTGCGTAAATGAATTCAACTGGAATTCGAACTTAGCACTCCGATTTCTCGTTTTGGGCCGATATCCACTGCATCACAAGGAACATTCATGGTAAATGGTCTAAGTTACATTGCTACCCGAGTCATCATCCGAGTGAATAAAGAATATATATATATATATATATATATATATATATATATATATATATATCCGAGTGAATAAAGAACGAAGAAAAAAAAATTTTTTACAACGTCGAGAAAGAGCTGTGAATATTTATTATAAATTATATTTTAGAACATGTACAAATTTTTTACACATAAAAAAATTGTACATGTTCTAAAATATATTTTATGATTTTTCTATATTTTTCTTTTTCTTTCCTTTCTTTGTTTTTTTTTTGTTTTTTTTTTGTTTTTTTTTTAATGAGCGAGGAAATGTTTTGTAGATTACCGTTACAAATATCTATTCTCAATATGGGCACGTGAGTGTCTGCAAATGATTCTTTTCTGGATTATTTTGAATATTAACTGTCGTATCATTTGGGTCTGACGAGCAGTATTACGTATTACCCATGAAATTGTAGAATATGTAAAACATTTTCTAGATTATATTACTCTGTTAAATTAAATAAATAAATTTAACATTGAGTTCTTTTGAGTTTGTTTCTATCGGAATTTACCTGACTTAAATACCAAATATTCTACGTAACACACACACACACACACACACACACACACATATATATATATATATATATATAAACCTGTAAAATCAGATAAATCTCACCAGAGAAATAGCCATTTTCAACATGTCATTTAAGACATGCATTCTTCAACCCCTTATAACAATAGAATGAGGGAAAATTCTAAGTCCAGAGGTTAGCTTAAATAAAGGGAGGGGTTAGGGAGGTATTGATTTTATCAGGGTAGGGCTAGGAGAAAACTTAGCAGTAATTACTCTTTGGTAGTGGGAGGTATTTGGCTTGACCCTTGAGTTAGTAGTGGTAAGTGGCGGAGAAGTAACTACTTAACCAAATTTTCAAAACACCTTAATGTGACTATTTGGAAGAATTTTGAGGACCCTAGATGACACACCATTGGAGGCCACAACCTGAACAACATAAGATACGCGGACGATACAGTACTGATTGCGGACACGGAAAGGAAAACTGCAAGATCTCATACAGAAAGTAGCAGTGGAGAGTGAATCGAAGGGACTACAAATAAACTTTAAGAAAACTGAGTGCATGGTCATCAGCAAAAGATACAACCCAAAATACCAAATACAGGTGGGGGATAACAGAATCAAACAAGTCCAAGAATTTAAGTACCTAGGAAGTGTTCTAACAGGAGATGGAAAGTGCGACACGGAGATCCGAAGGCGAATTGGCATGGCAAAGGACGCGTTCCAGAAGATGAGCAAAATACTAACACACAGGAAGATCTCAATAGAAATGAAGAAAAGAGTGCTAGACTGCTACGTGATGTCAGTTCTTCAGTACGGCTGTGAATGCTGGACAATATCATCGAAAATGAGGAAAAAACTGGAAGCGGCCGAAATGTGGTTCTACAGAAGGATGCTACGGATATCGTGGACTGAGCATACAAGCAACGACGAAGTGTTAGAAAGAATGGCAACAAAAAGGAAATTGATGCTGAGCATCAGGAAGAGACAACTGAAGTTCCTGGGACATGCAATGAGGAAGGAGAGCCTGGAGAACCTGATACTGACTGGTCAGATAGAAGGAAGGAGAGACAGAGGAAGGCAGCGGATAACATATCTGCAGAGTCTGATCAGGTGGATGACGGAACGGGGGTTGCCAGGAGCAACAGGAGCAAACATACTAAGAGCCATAAGGGATAGGGAGACGTGGAGATCCATGATCGCCTACGTCCTGAAGGGACAGGGCACATAGAAGAAGAAGAAGACTAATTATTGTAATTCGTACTTATTTCTATGGCGACACATATTTATGATCCCCCTTTGTTTGTTAAGATGTATATTTTGGTACTGAAATTTTAAAATTTAATTCTTTTCTGTCAAATATAGACTTCATCTATCTCTTAAGCTGTTAGGGTTCCTAACCTTCACTCTGAGCTTCCATTTTATATGGGGATTTAAGTTACTTTCTTTTAATTTTAGAAAGGGCTTTTTGGTATCATAAACTAGGATTGGTGAAAGAGTGCATATGGCTATTAGGCCGTTGCTTACAAATTCCCGCTGAAATATAATTATAAAAAATGCATTCCTCTTAGTTTTTTTTAGTTTAGATGGTGGCTTGATAGATGACATTTACCGATTTACATTTACCCTCAACCGGACAGTTATTTCTAGATCTTTTTTTTTTTATAAGCGTTTCACCCCGAGCAAGGCATGTCACTGCCACTACTGCGCAGAGGGCTACGTAGACTGGAGAAAGGATGATTAAATATAGGAAATGTCAGAGGGTGGGTGATAGGCGGGTAAGGATACCGAGAATGAGGGTTGGGTAGATGAGAGTGTTCTGAGAATAATTGGGAGTTAGTGTGATAGGAGGTGTCTATTGACCCTACATTTAAACACCTGGAGATTGTAACTGTCGGGAAAGCAGAGTTGTGGAAGGGAGTTCCACAGGCGGGAAGCACGAGAAAAGGAAGCTGTTGGAGTAGAATTTGCGGTTACATCTTATTTGTTTAACTGTAAAAGGGTGGGACCTAGTTGCTAATCTAGTATCTCGTATAAATTCGTGCTTAGGCGGCACCAGTGATCTAAGCTCATCGGAGCAGCAGCGAACAACTCCCCCTAGCCAGGGTCACATCTCTTGAATCCCTTGATCATTCCTTCATGTGCTTTCGCCTCTCACTTCTAAGCTCTGTTAGCTATCTCTTCTTCCTCTACCGCTCCCCCTCCTATCTACAACTACAAGGGTGTATCATTTTATTCTCTGCATTTGATTCCCTACACTTTTTCAATATTTGGTTATTGTGGGAGCTAATACTGTTATCCATATTATTGGTACACGAGTAACTAATCTTGATAGTTTTCTTATTGAATATTTTACTTATGGGATAGTCTACATGAAAATGTTTACTTATTAATATAAGGAAGATCTTACCAATGTTAATAGTTGACAGTCTACAGAACGGGGGGGGGGTTAACCCATATAATTTTCCTTTTACTATGTTTACCTTTGACCTTTAGCGATTCCGGGTGACTAGTGGGTGTTAAATGTGTTAATTTATTTTTTTATCCGTTATTCTGAAGGGCTTTATCGTATAGTTTCTTATTATTCCTAAAGGTTAGATGATCATCGATTAATTCTAATATTAACCGTCCACAGATGTTTCTTTATAATGGCGCTAGGGTCGTTGGAAATAATATTGATGTAGCTAAGGATTTTCATTGTTTTTATTATAAGGTTTAAAGGAATTATAATCTAGGTTAAGGGTATATTTTCAGATTACTCTGAGAGTCTATCAAAACTCTATCCTTTGACCATGTAGTTTCGACTCTTTCCTAAAGACCTTCCTGATATCGTCAGTTTGTATTTTCATACTTAAGCTGTTGACAAGAATATTTACTCCTGCTTTAATACTAAATCCGATAAGTCTGTTAAAGTTAAATTGTCATTTGATCTGGAAAATAAGATTCAGTCTGATGTTAACTGATGCAAAAATGGCTTGTAAACTGTAACGTGTTTAATACAAAACCGCTTTTATTTAGTCATCTTAGACAAGCATTATGGTGTTTCATCAATATATCTGATGCTAATTCTTTGTGCCTTATTCCAGCAGAGCTTCGGTAACATTCACCCACTGCGTTGGCAAATTAAGTAAACAAGATAAACATAAATATGGCGATGAGGAATGAGATTTAAATTCAATGAAAAGTCTAAGAATTTAATTTGGTTGAATCAAATTCCACAATATTTCCCATATAACCGCTGCTGGTTTTTCCTCTCAATCCAACCTTTCAATGCTTGCGTGACTAGCAGCATAGCCTGGTGTTGCTCGGGTGTAATGAAAGCTTTAAATCTAATCTATGGTCCTGGAGCTCAGACTCTTTGGACGTTGCCACGAAAGACTAAAATGCAATAGTTGTTTCCAGTTAAAACGAAGCCGTAGACTGAAAGAAAAACGAATGGATGTAAGTCAAATTTTGATTTCCTGGTATCCATATCAAATTAGTTTTTTTCGTCGTAAACTGAATTTTGAAGGCTAAATAAGTTCTCTGAGTAAATAGTATCATGGCTGAGACTAAGAACTACAATTATAACTACTTAGAGCCAAACCCGAAGCAAAAACTAAAATAAAAGGGCTGAAAAAATACAGGCAGATAAACAAACACACATACAAACATCTTGCCTTATATATATATATACATATATATATATATATATATATATATATATATATTATCGATTTTCTGCACTATTGGAAGAACTGCAACCTTGAAACTTCTGAATATCATTTCTTATGTCTTTGTCTATGAGTGTATCAAATTTGATTAAAATCGGACCACTCCTTTAATCCAATTTTTTTCGATTATCGATTTTCGGTATTTATCGGGAGTACCTCGACACAAAACCTAGCTAAGAACTCTCACAGACGCTTATAGTACAACTGTGTAAATTTTCAAGAAAATCGGTTCAGCCGTTTTGGAGTCTATAGGTAAGGGGCGCACACACACATGCACACACACACAGACAAAGTTCCAATTATAAATAAGTTTAGATCCAAACTACGCTCAGCAAATTATTATAAAATACTGATTAAAATACAATTTTATGTGAAATGAACTTTAAAACTTTGAAAATTACAATAAAGAAACGAATAAATCAATCACCAGGTCGCGTTTAATTTTAAGCAAGAATGCATATCCTCTCTCGTCAGCTCTCTTCTATCTGACATCGATTCAGTAAAAAACCTCGAAGCCATAGATCGCACAAAATAAAACCTAATCTAACCGGTCAAGGTGAGCAATACGAACTCTTCGTTCTCTCTCTATCTAGAAGCGAAAATGAGACTCGCTCTCACAGCGGATTTGAATTGTTAGCAAATTGACAGGGCCTACACCGGAAAGCAGATTTCTAAATAGCTTTCTCAGAAGGCGTTCAAACCCACCTTTCTACTCACATCCCTTCTTCATCCTCTGGGTCGCGTCAAAGCCAAGGCTCACAAATTAAGAATGCAGTTCCAGGGGATGTCGTCAAGGTCAACCATTAATGTTCCGTGTCTATAGAGGAATCGGATACCACTAATAGTGTAAGGCACATTTTTCCTCGACTCATATTTCCCTGATTGTATCTTGCTCCTCTCAGGGGAATAGCCAAATCGGATTTGGAATCCTGAAGGAATTAATTCCTCAAGGCGATGCGTGTTTTGTTAGGAAACTTATTGAAGTACTTAATTGAATTCCTTTCTAATGCTGCTATCAGGAGATATTTCTGAGAATCCAATATTGGGAGCTAACCATTTATTTTCGGTAGTAGTAAATAATAATCGAAAATTATACAAAATTTTACATTCGATTGAAAGCACATACATCTCAAGATCGTGTATTTTATTACTTAAAAATATTAATATATAAATACTAGCAGTATAGCCTGGCGTTGTTCGGGTGTAATAAAAGCTTTAAAACTAATCCATGGTCCTGGCGCTCAGACTCAGCCTAAAGAAAATTGTGTGAAGTTTGGTGAGAATCGGATAAAAATCGTGGATTTGTATGAAGGACATACAGACAGATAAACAGACACACGCGCAAACATCTTGCCTTTTATATATATTATCGATTTTCTGGGCTATTGTTTTATTAACACCTGAATAATGATGCTATACATATGTACACCCTCATCATATGTATTTTTATTAATTTAACTCAACATATGCATATATATATATATATATATATATATATATATATATATATTAATTGTTAAATTCCTTAGTTTTTGGTCATAATAAAATTAGACCAGTGCACAGTTGTATTAAAACGTGTTCAATACCATTATATAATTGAACTTTTGAATACTTTTCATTTGTAAACGAGTTATTACGCGACCTAGGTTTCTACCATGGTTGGTGTCTTCAGGTGATTTGGAATAACTGATTTTATCGTTTACCGTTTTTCTAAGAATGCTCAGGTAACAGTGGTTTTATCGGAACGCTCACGTGTTGCGGAATTTTGAACTCGCAATTTTATAAATTACAAGAAATTATAACGTTTTCATCCATGATTGTATGCACCTAATAGATATTTTTAGTATGGTTGCACTTAGTCATAATATCTGTTCTTTCATTCAATAGTTCATTTTTGTTTAGAAATAGCATAATCACTAATTTTTCTTCCTGGCACAGTCTACATATTTTGCCACCGTTGTAAGGCTTGCCTGTTTTCAATATACTCCGCGTTATGTCTGGGTCTTTTCCATATTTGGATTTCAACTTCCACACGTGACTAGCCAATTTTGTACAGTTTTTTAAGTTTTCTATTTTGAATGTAGTCTTGTGATTGAACCACCTGGTTTTAAAGGTGTCTTTGGTTGAATCCAAATATATTTCATTTTGACCATCAACCAAAGACACCTTTAGAAATAGGTGGTTTATTACTTTTATAGAGTAATATACATTTTTCAAAGAAAAATATTACCAACAATACTTTTCTGAAGGAAAAAATTATTACTATAAAACATTTTTGAAGGGAAAAATATTGCCATAATTCATTTCTGAAAGAAAGAAATTATTAACAGCAATACATTTTTAATACCATACTAGAAGACATCTTCAGTTTTCTAAAACTCCTGCAGCTTCCTCTCTCGCACTTCCCGCCTGTGGAACTCGCTCCCGTATTCTTGCTTTCCTGACGGCTACAACCTCCAGAAATTTAAATGCAAAGTCAATACTCATCTACTAACCACTGGACTCTAGCTCTCTCCCCACCCCCGTATAACCTTCCCTTTGTCTTCACCTATGTATCTGTCATTGCACCTGCTTTGTCAGCTTTCTGTTGTTCCTTTCTAACTAGTTTGTACTCCTCACTCTTTCCTAATTAATCTTTTTACATTTATGTAACCCCCTGCACATCAGTGACGTTTCCGCCTTGCTCGGGGTGAAATGATTAAAAAAAAAAAAAAAAATAGAAAATAAAATTCTTCATCAAAATGTGACTAAAGCAACCTTCTCATTATAAAGGAACATTTAAAAAAATCCCTTAAAACCCTACCTTTTTGGCATTAAATAAATTTATAAACGAAGGTCGGTTACTATTAAATGTACGTTGCAAGGGATGTAACTAGTTTGCTTACATTTACCTTTTATAAAATAAAAATAATAAAAACATAGCGTTAAAAAAATTAATAGGGAAAAATTTATGAATACGCACATATTTATGCACACACACATATGGATGTATTCATATTCATGCAAAGTTAAGGACTGACTCTTTTTCAAGCTGAATAATTATCGTTATGTACAATTACTACAATATTACCTCCTCACACACACACACACACACACACACACACACACACACATATATATATATATATATATATATATATATATATATATATAATAAGTTATAGTTTAGAACGTGTACAAATTATAAAAATTATAAAAGAGAACATTTTGTTTCAAGATCAAAAACATAATCTCTCATCAGGAAGTTAATGAATTACACTAATTCCATAACGGCTTCACTTCAAAGACTATATATCTTCCTTACTAATCGTATTACTGGATTACTAACCTGCGTTCCAGTTGTATTTTTACCTTAAATATAACCTATTTTTCTATCTCAAATATCTGTGTTGCTGTTCATTATTTTGTATGGTTCCTCACCTAGAATCCACAACATAAATTATAACTTATAATAAATATTCGTTGCTCTATTTCGATATTGAGCACTGTTTTAAATAAATATTTTGAACGTTGTTAATACTTTCTTCGTTCTTTATTCGCTTGGAGATATATATATATATATATATATATATATATATATGGATTCCGCCGACAATGAAGAATAATTGCTTTTGTATTAAGTATGTCCAGATTCATAGCACTTTACCTTTTTCCGGCACGTAAGAGCTTGGAATAAACCTTTTTTTTTCAAGTACAAAAACAGAATAAATTACTACACAACAGTCAAAATATGAGAAAAATATAAAAACAACAGAAACATAAACACCATTAAAAATGGTTATATATGTGGGCGAAATCGGTTGGGACAATAAAAATTATAAACAATTTTTATATTGTATATCCCCCCCCACCAAAAAAAAATTGAGAAAAGCTGCAATGCTTGAAAAAAATTTAATAAAACCAATTAAATCTCCTTTGTCATATTCAATAAAAGATGTTTGAGCAAAAAAATGTTGCATAGATTTTTGTTATTATGAAAAGTTATGTTGAAATTATTTGATCGATACTCGTATTTAAGTAGATATTCTGTTTATAATCAAACAGTATTATACATTTATTTCTACCGGCCTGATTATTTACGATAATCATCATGTTACGGAAATTAACGAAGATTAACGAAACTGGTTATAAACATCTGACAATTTGAAATGATTTGTTTGAACATTATTTTTGATCCATACTCGTATTTAAGTAGATATTCTGTTTATAATCAAACAGTATTATATATTTATTTCTACCGGCCTGATTATTTACGATAATCATGATGTTACGGAAATTAACGAAGATTAACGAAACTGGTTATAAACATCTGACAATTTGAAATGATTTGGTTTGAACATTATTTTTGATCGATACTCGTATTTAAGTAGATATTCTGTTTATAATCAAACAGTATTATATATTTATTTCTACCGGTCTGATTATTTACGATACATTTTTGTTACTAAAATGGGTGTCAGCGGCAGGATTCGAACCTGCGAGATCTATCCACATAGGGAAAGCCACCAATTGAACTGGCACGTCTTAGACCTCTCGACCACGAATAAACCAACAGTCTAAACGGACTCAAATCAAACCTATATAACACAATTTTCGATTCCAGCAGATAACCATATCTGCACTGAAATGTATCCCAATGTCAACAAATGTAAACATGTTACTGAAATTAACGAAGAATTATACATTATGTTATATATATATAATGATTGAGAGAACAGATTAAGTTAAAACTGAATAGTCAACGATATATAAAGTAATCGAAATCCTATGCTATGAATTTGGATCGATGTACATTTAAATAAACGCATTAATAGCATTTCCTAAAAGTAATCTGGAATTTAATATCAGTTTAGAAGTGAAAAAGTTCTGTTTCTATTGTCCGTAGTTTGACGAGAAAATGTCCTTCTTCAGGTTTCGTCGTATTGTTTGCTATTTCGTTTGGTTGATCGAGGAAAGCACAAAAATGAAACCATTTTATTCCAGAACGGCTTCGGTAATATTAATCCCTTCGTTGGCAAATCAAGTAAACAGACGCAGCGTACATATGGGGAACGGGAATGAGATTTCAATCCAATGACAAGTATAAGAATTTAATTTGGATTGAATCAAATTCTTCAATATTGCCCGTCTGACCGGCACTGATTTTTCCTCTCAGTCCATGTCAATATTTGCGTGACATTGAGCCACACCATTTATAATAATAATAGTCGTTACAGCAACGGTTTTTATTTTATAAGAAAGGATATAATAAGATATGTAAATCGGATTTATTTATATCGCTATCATGAAAGTCAGTATTAAAAATTCTACTTTCTTAGTCGTTTTTTTTCTGTTGGCATTGTCCATTATTGTTACAAAATTATTCTCTTTGTTATATATATCGGTTTTTTCTTTTAATTTTTTTTATTTTTTCTATAAATTTTCACTCGGATATATATATATATATATATATATATATATATATATATATATATATATCCGAGTGATTACAAATTTATATTTATTTATTTTAATTTTTTTATTTTTTCTATAAATTTGTAATCACTCGGATATATGTATATATATATATCCGAGTGATTACAAATTTATAGAAAAAATAAAAAAATTAAAAGAAAAAAACGATTTTTTTAAAATTTTTTTCTATAAATTTGTAATCACTGGGATATATATATATATATATATTTATATATGGGATATAATAATATATATATATATATATATATATATATATATATATATATATATATAGTGATTACAAATTTATAGAAAAAAATTAAAAAAATTAAAAAGAAAAAACCGATCCTCTAAACTCAAAATTAAGATTAAACATACAACTTTATATAAAAAACCGATAAAATGCTCATTTGCATTTACTTCCTAAAAAGTACGAATTTTAGATTTCTTGAAATAACTTCACCTAAATACAATAATACTCCTAAATTAAATATAAAATAAAAAATATAAAAAAAACCCTATCCCGCTAAAATAAAAATAGAAAAAAACAAAAATAAAATAGAAAAATATTTCGTACCGGAAAAATCAAAATTAAAAAGAAAAAACACCCCACCCCTATCACGTCTGTCTAAGGAACCCCAAAGGGAAAACCTAACCACAAGATCAAAGTGAATACATAAAATAGGTCTGCTAACAACAGACATGAATTAATTAAACGTTAGCCAACCATAAAGCCGTTCTAAATATTCCTAAGGCCAACAAACACTATAAGTTCCTAAACCACACCCACAAAAAGAACCCCCACACAAACACATAAAACTGACCAAATAATCAAACCCCTCCACATGCCACTTTCTTCGAAATTCTAACGAAAAAATATACCCAACCGATAAAAACGTACATTCCAACAGATAATACCATTAATCAACAATTTCGCACTTACACACCAAGTTCTTCAAAAGTCTAACGGTCAAAACGAAAGAAACATTCCCTTAAGTATCAATAACCCCAACCAACCGCCCCACAACGAACCAAATATAAACAAAGGATGATTCCAACTCTTACTCTTTCCTCCTGATGATATGTTGGGGTCCCAACATTGAAACAAACATATGATTGTAGAGAAGAGGACATATATAGAAAAAATTATGTACATTTTCTAAAACATAATTTATAATAAATATATTTATATGTATATATATATGTACATATACACACACACATATATATAGATATATATATAAATATACATATATATATCTATGTATGTACATATACACACACATACATATATATATACAAAGATATAGGTATATATATATGTACATACACACACACACATATATATATATACATAGATATATATATATGTATATATATATATTTATATATATATATATATATACACATATATATACACATACGTATCAATATATACATATATGTATAAATATATATGATAATGATGATCCACGTATACTGTCTTAATATGTATAGGAAAAACTACTAAAAAGTTGTAAGTTTAAAAATATTTTTTGACAGTATTTATTTATTTCTATTATTATATATATATATTTCATATTTCAGACCGGCCTCGGCCTTTCATCAGAAACAAATGATTTTAAAATTTAAATTAGAAATGTTTTCGTAATGAGCGTTAATCCGAGAGATTGTTACGACAGATTTTTTTAATATTTGTAAACGTAAACCTATCTTTATAGTACTTATATCGCGAAAACGTTTCTAATTTAAATTCTAAAATCATTTGTTTCTGATTGAAAAAGGCCGAGGACAGTCTTCGAAATATGCAAATATAATATCAGAAATAAATAAATACCTGTAGAAAAAATACATTTTTCTTAAACTTACAACTTTTTAGTAGTTTTCCAATAAATATATATGTATATATATATATATATGTGTGTGTGTGTGTGTGTGTGTGTGTGTGTGTGTGTGTGTATGTGTGTGTATATATATATATATATGTATATATATGAGTGTATATATATATATGCATGCGTGCATATATATGTATATATATATACATATATATACATACATATATATACACTATATATATACATATATATATACATATATATATACATACATATTTATACATATATATATATGTGTATATATATATACATATATTTCTCTGTATATATATGTGTATACATATATACATATATATATATGTATACATATATATACATACATATTTATACATATATACATACATATATATACATATATATCTCTGTATATATATGTGTGTATATATATATATATATATACACATACATATATAAATATACATACACACACACACACACACACATATATATATATATATATATATATATCTTCCATTTTTAAACGAGTTATTTCGCTTCCCAGTTTTCTACCATGAGTGGTGTCTTCAGGGGATTTTTAATAACTTATTTTACCGTTTACCGTTTTTCTTTTTAAGAACGCTCTTGTAATGGTGTTTTATTTGGACGTTCACGTGGAAGGGAATATATATATATATATATATATATATATATATATATATATATATATATATTATCCGACGTTTTATGTAGGACAGGAAGTTTCATGCGCTTTGCAAACATCAAGTGCTTACTGATCTGGGCTCTTCTCGATTTGAATTAGTTTTAAGCTTTACTTGCTTTAAGTTCATTATGGCTATTAAATCGGAATGTGCGAAATATTTCTATTGAATATATAATTAAGTTAGATTAATACCAAAACCTAAAAATGGAATAGAATTCTAAAATTGATACAAGAGAAAAAAAAACAAACAAAAAAAGCTGATCGGTCATTGAATACCGAAAGGCTAATTTGATCATTACCGAATTCTCGAGGTTTAGCTCCTACGGATTTGTATATATTTCGACTAGTAGATCGTCCTATCTCTCAGTTTCTCAGTTAAGTGCTATACGTGATATACTCTTGGGTGATCATGTCTCGAAAGAGAAACATGGCTGACTGGGCAGAAGATTATCCCGCAGTAGGTTGCCATTGCTTTCTGCGTTAGACTGGTTGCCGACCAAGGCTATAGAACCCAGTCTGTCCTGCTATTTAACCCATAGCTAGAGGGAAGGGATGGATTAATACCTTTCCCAAGGGTATTTGCGCATAAGTGAATGCATTGAATTCAACTGGAATTCGAACTCGCCTCCACGGTTTTTCGTTCCGAGCCGATATCAACTGTACCACAACGCACATCCTTTGATTACATTTACTTTTATAAAATTAAAATGATTAAAAAATATTGTAAAGGATAGGAATTATTATTGAATTAATTTTTTTAATTATAGTTAAGTACAATTACTACAATATCACCTCGTTACATAGATATATGTTGATATTGGCGTGACATTAAGCCGTACCATTTATAATTATAATAGTCGCTACTTCAACTGTTTGTATTTTATAAGAAAGGATATCTAAAGAAATGTAAATCGAATTTGTTAATATCTTTATCATGAGAGTCAGAACTAAAAATTCTATTTTCTCAGTCTTTTTTTTCTATCAGCATAAAATAAAGGTGACTCCAGAAATATTCCTGCCGTATTTAAAGGTAGAAAAGAAACTGTTACTTGAGCACAGGTTTACAGTTTTTATTCATTTAGTTTTAAAAATGATTTCCTCCAAATTGTAGGCGCTTTTCACTATTCAATGATCTAGCCAATTTTTCAAGTTTTCCTTCAACCTGAAAACGGCTTTAAAATGAATTAGGGTGTGCTAGGTATTTTGAACCAAACCTTTTATTTCGATCACATAGGTTTATAATTTTCATTCCATGTGCAATGCCACTTCTGAATGCCATGTAGTTATCTCCCTTTAACTCTAAATAATTTGTTCACCTTTCCCGTAGCTAGGTACTTATCTCACAAGTATTTGGGTCAAGTCATTAATAAAATGCTTATATTCCACTTGGCCATGTGTCCTTGGTGACATGGAATAAGAATGATATACCCAAGTAATCAAAATAAAAAATTTCTCGCACCTGAAGAAGCCCGAAACGTACAAAAGTCGAAACGTCGTAAACATGTTAATAAAAATTAGCTCAACAGTCCAAATAGTGTTAATAATGGAAATATTACCACATCTCAGAAGTATAGAGAAGTATTGAAAATGGACACATTTAATTCCTTAATTAAAGTCAGAGTACATATAATAAAAAGAAACAAGATTTGAAAACTTTAAGTACGGTAGTAGTCACTTAAATGACATACGTGATACACGCTTAGGGCGATCATGTCTCAAAAGAGACATGACTGACTGGGCAGAAGATTATCCCACAGTAGTTTCTGCTATTAGATTTCTGCGGTAGACTGATTGCCAGCCAAGGTTATAGAACCCAATCTGTTCTATTATTTAACCCATAACTGGAGGGAAAAGACGGATTAATACCTTTCCAAATGGTATTTGTGCGTAAGTGAATGCAATGAATTCAACTGGAATATCCACTTCGATATCCACGGCACCACAACTGACAGTAGTATGAAATATCAAAATAGAAGCAAAAAAAAAAAAAAAGACAAGAAAAAAGGAAAAAGGAAAAAAGACATGAGCTTACTTGTTATTCTTACACAACGGTTAGATATCCATGTTCAGTTTGGTTGCTTTAAATAAATTTCTCACTTGATTCAAATTGTAGGAAAATTAACTGTATTTTATTAGAACGAATATAAAACGATATGTAAGTCAAACTTATTTATATAATATCATCATATTCAGTATTAAAAAATTAATCACTTTGATTTTCTCCGACTTTTGCCGAACGAATCGGCAAATTTTTAATTCCTCACGTAAAGTAATCGGTGTGTTTCCGTGATAGAAGTTTTATAAACCGAATATTTAATTATGAGAAATGCGTTAAGGTGCATTGGATATCGTCTCAGAACGAGAAATCGGTGAGCCGAGTTCGAGTACCAGTTGAATTCAATGCATTCACTTACGCGCAAATACTCTTGGGAAAGGTATTAATCCATCTCTTCCCTCTAGCTATGGGTTAAATAACAGGACAGATTGGGTTCTATAGCCTTGGCTGGCAACCAGTCTACCGCAGAAAGCAATGGCAACCTACTGCGGGATAATCTTCTGCCCAGTCAGTCATGCCTCTTTCGAGACATGATCGCCCAAGCGTATTTCATGTATGGCACTTAACTGACTGATGGGACGATCTACTAGTCGAAATATATACAAACCTGTAGGATGTAAACCTCGAGAATTCGGTAATGATCAAATTAGCCTTTCGGTATTCAATGACAGATCAGCTAGTAAGACTTTTTGTTGAAATTTATTAAATAATAATAAGGAAAATATGTTTGTCATGTCCAATAGCCAATAGCTGTTATCACACTTACCATTATTGATCCCTGTTTACGTTCTCATCAATTATATGGCGCTTAGTTTTCGGTCGTCATTTTGCAAAGGCAAATCTTTTGACTTGCTTTGGCTAACTCAAAGTGCCAAATACAGGTGGGAGATGTTCAAATCAAGCAGGTACGAAAATTTAAATATCTAGGAAGTGTTCTAACTGAAGATGGAAAGTGCGACACTGAGATCCGAAGGCGAATTGGAATGGCAAATGACGCGTTCCAGAAGCTGAGTAAAGTATTAAGACAGAGGAAACTTTCACTAGAAAGAAAAAAACAGACTATTGGATTGCTATGTGATGTCAGTTCTTCACTATGGCAGCGAATGTTGAACAATATCAACTAAGATGAAGGGAAAACTTGAAGTTGCTGAAATGTGGTTCTACAGAAGGATGCTGCGGATATCGTAGACCGAGCATGTGAGCAATGACGATGTGTTGGAAAGAATAAATCCAAAAAGGAAATTAATATTGAGCATCAGGAATAGACGACAAATTCCTGGGACATGCAATGAGGAAGGAGGGCTTGGAAAACCTGATACTAACAGGCCAGATAGAGGGAAAAAAGCGACAGAGGAAATCATATTTGAAGGGCCTGAGCAGGTGGGTGACAGAACATGGGCTGCGAGGCGTTACAGGAGAAGGTGTGCTAAGAGCCACCAGGGATAGGGAGACGTGGAAGTCCATGATCGCCTACGTTCTGAAAGCACAAGGCACATAGAAGAAGAATTTTACGGTCATATAGCGTCGAAACACAGGTTCCAGTACGATCAGTGAAGCAAAGTCAGTACACAAATGAGTCCCCACCTGGGAATAGTGATATAAGCTTGGACGTGCGCGTTGTATAGGATATTGACTCGGAAGCGTTAATTGCAGAGTTCCAAATCCAGCTCGATCTGTTACATGAACTTAAGTGAAATTCTTTTGGGAAACTTTGAGCTTCATCTTTTCTGTCCATAGCTATGTGATAATTCATGAGACTTGAGTCACTAAAAAAATGATTATCTCACCCACTTCAAGAAAATTATTTCATACAAAGTATCTAGATTTCACCATTGAATAACCCATAGAATTTGATATACCGTAATGGTAGACTTTAAAAAACAGTCGCTACTCTAGCATGTACGCCTCGCTCATTCGGTAATGGATTAGAGCACACTGGCTATTGGGCGGGTATAATGACAATATACACGCTAAAAGACTGCCTTCTTCTACCGAACGCCCAGAGCCCAGAGGTAGAATCGCCGACTGACGCCAATTCGGTCGGATTTCAATCCTGGGTTAAAAGCAATCGGAGTCTAACCATACTTATGAGATGTGATACAGCGAAACAGATCTGTCTGCGGATGACTATTTACGCTCTCACACCCTGACTGAACACTCTGGAAGAATGGTAGATTTTGAAAAACAGTAGCTACTCTGGCATGTACGCATCGCTCATTCAGTAATGGATTAGAGCACTCTGGAAATGAGTAGGTATTGGCTATTGAGTAGGTATAATGTCAATATACACGCTAATAAGTTTGCCTTCTTCTACCGAACGCCCATAGCCCAGAGGTAAAATCGCCGACTGACGCCAATTCGGTCGGGTTTCAATCCTGGGTTAAAAGCAATCAGAGTCTAACCGTACTGATGAGCTGTGATACAGCGAAGCAGATCTGTCTGCAGATGACTATATATATATATATATATATATATATATATATATATAACGTAGAATACTGGATATATTAGTCATGTAAATTTCGATAGCGACGAACAAAAGAACCCACTGTTTTAAATTCATTTATTTAATTTAACAGAGTAATATAATTTACAAAATTTTTTTAGATATTCTACAATTTAATGGGTAATAACGTATTTCGCCCCTGCTGACCGTTTCACTCGTCAGACCCAAATGATACAAAAGTTAATCCACAAAATATTCCCGTGAATCATTACACACAGAGGCTCACGTGTTCGTATTGAGAATAGACATTTGTAACGGTAATTTACAAAAAACAATACCTCGCTCACTAAAAAAAAAACAAAAAAACGTTATATATATATATATATATATATATATATATATAACGGTCTTTATAAAACGGCAGTTTGAAAAAAAAAAAAAAAAGGATATACCCTCCTCTCGCGTTCAAGGGAGATAACCTGCCAGGAAACAGCTAATAATCCTTTCAAATATCTTGTCGTCATCATATTACGGCAGGGGTACACTCGTATTAACATAAAAAAAACATCACTCCCTGGCCTAAGTAATAGAACAACAACTTTTAGGCAAAATTCGACTTTATTCGTCAATATCGTCTTCTGCTAGGGTGATACATTGATTCCTACGCTTCTGTAACAATTCGATGCTTTTTTGTAGAACGATTTGTCTTTGGACTCAAAATAGCCTCAGTTTCTGATATCAAAACCAAATCTCTTCCCCTGACACATTCTTTTGAGGTCTGAAAACAGCCAGTCGTCGAAGCTGGGGTGGGGGGCAAAGCTAGAGAATAGGGTTGATACGAAAACAATTCGAGTGCAATTGAGGTAGTTTTGCTATTGTTGCTATCGACATATGACACGGTGCCTTGTCTTGGTGAACGATCACATTTTCTTCTTTATTTGTGGCCGTTCTTTGACGATTTCTTTCTTCAAATGCACATATAATGATATATGACATTTGCTCTTTATGGTTCTTCCTTTGTCAAGGTAATCGATGAACAAAATACCTTGCTCATCCCAAAATACGGAGGCCGAAACCTTGTTTGTTGATGCTTGCGTCTTTGGACGCTTAGAACGACTTTAACCTGGTGCATTCCACTCAATTGACTGCCGATTTGACTATGGAATGAAGTGGTGGCTCTACTTTTCATGCATTGCCACATATTTACGCAAAAAAAACCTTCTTGTTGGGTCGAAACAGTTGCAAACAACGCTCTGAATCGTACACGCGTTGCTGTTTTTGATCGATCGTGAGCAAACGCGGGACGAACGTTGAATACAGCTTTCTCATTGAGAAATGTTCATACAAAATGGTAAATACACTGCCTTCTGATATTTCACGCAACTTCAATTTACAATTGGCGAAAATGAGTTTGTAGATTTTTCTGGTGCTGATAACAGCCCCAACGAACGTGGAAGTTGGGTGCATGTACATAACAACTCTCAGAAAACAGAATCTGTCTACCTTGTGTGAAGGGGTTATCGGAGAAAATACAAAGGATCTGTGGTCCATATAACATCAGGACGATCTTCAGAAGTGGTTCTACACTTTGTAGGTACCTCTCCTGAGTAAGACCCCCAACAGACAGAGGAGGACATGACTAAGGAACTGTGGAAAGAAAGTGGTGGGGTTCAAGTCATCTGTATACCGCAAGCCAACATTCACCAGACAATACCTCAACTTCAACTCCCACCACCCATACAAATGTAAAGAAAGGGATCATCAAGCAAAATCATAAACAGCGACTCAGACTCATGAATAAGAAATGGTCAGTATAAGCAGTACCCTACAACGAAACAATTATCCAGGGTACATGATAAAATCTCCAACATACATGGAAAGGAGGGAGCATGAGGATAACAATTCTCAGAAAACAGCCTCGGTCTGTCTACCCTATGTGAAGGGGTTATCGAAGAAAATACAAAGGATCTGTGGTTCATATAATATCAGGACGAACTTCTGAAGTGGTTCTACACCTGCATCTTGTCACGCTTGAACTTATTGCAAGTGAGTAGTGAGTTCGATCCTCATTGGGTACCCCATACGATCGGCTTTGTTCCACGTCTAAGCAGCGCTTAGAAAATTAACATACAGACTTCTTATACTTGAAGCTTAAACCCGTCATCGCTTCTTTGTAAGACCCTGTATTTTTTCTGTATATACTACCAACGTTGTTAGAACAACGTAATAGTTCAATGCATTAGAGCGTTAGTTTTTCGAAAAGCCTCTGTTACAAGAACACCGTGCGCTATTGAGCGAATCGCATTTTCTTGGCGTATTCAAAACGACCGACGTTTGGCGAATCACATCAAAAGCGACAACCTCGAGCCGATAAGGAATCCAAGACTGACATAAAGAGAGCGTAGAAAATTTAGTATCTTCTGCGGATGTTTCTGAAGATACCACGCGCCTCCGCATATTGGGAACCTATGAATGCTGGCCGATCGCTCTGCTTGACAGATCATTACGGCAACAGAAAATCGAGTAAATCACAATGATCACAAAACGTGGATTCTTATCGAAGGCCCGTTGGTTTTGCAACCAGATGAGTCGCTTCGGACCATTGTTGAAAAGCAGTTTATCGGGACGCTTATTGTCAGATCTTTTATTTCCAATCTGTTTAGCATGACTGAGTTTTCTTTTCGAATCTTTTCTGGAGGTGCAGTTAAGGAAGGCCATTGTTCTTCGTTCAGGTTCTTAAATCAAAGAAAATGCTAGTTGAATATCTTACTGAGTTTATTTTATTTATTTATGGTGTTATTTTCTTTCTGTGTATTTCTAAGTCGTGGCAATGTTATTCATTTATATTGATCTTAAATTCTTCTTCTTTCTTCTTCTTCTTCTATTATTTGCCGTGTCCTTTCAGGACGTAGGCGATCATGGATTTCCCTGGTGGCTCTTAGCACACCTTCTCCTGTTACACCATACAAACTCTGCTCTGACATCTACTAGCTCAAGACCATAAATCTAGAATATAAATGTATAGAAAGTAGCATGGACAGAAAATGAGGGAGCAGTTTATATATTGATTATAATATAGATTTGATCCCCCATTTTATATCCACAATATAATTTCTTATAAACAGTTGGTATATATCTTCTTCTGTGTGTCTTGTCCTTTCACGACATAGACGATTATGGCTTTCCACATCTCCCTATCCGTGGTGGCTCTTAGCACGCTTTCTCATGTTGCATCACGCAACCCTAGTTCCGTCATTCACCTGATCAGGTCCTTCAAATATCTTATCCGCTGCTTTCCCCTGTTCCATTTTTCCAGTATCTGGCCTGTTAGTATCAGGTTCTCCAAGCCCTCCTTCCTGTCCCAGGAACTTTAGTTGTCTTTTCCTGATGCTCAGTATTAACTTTCTTTTCGTTTCCATCTTTTCCAAAACCCTCATCATTGCTCACATGCTCGGTTCATATTATCCTCAGCATCCTTCTGTAGAACCACATTTTAGCTGCTTAAATTTTTTCCTTCATCTTCAAAGATATTGTCCAACATTCACTGCCATATTGAAGAACTGACATCACATATCAATCCAGTACTCTCCTCTTTGGTTCTAGCGAAATTGTCCTGTTTCTTAATACTTTACTCAACTTCTGGAATTCTTCCTTCGCCATGCCAATTCGCCTTCGGATCTCTGTGTCGCACTTTTCGTCTTCGATTAAAACACGTCGCAGGTATTTAAATTTTTGTACCTGCTTGATTTAGTGTCCCTCACCTGTATTTGTTATTTTGGGCTATGTTTATCTTAACATTTCGGTTTGAAATCTACGGTCTTTTTTCTGTTTGACTTTAGCAGGTAACCTATAGTTGTTTTTTCTCATTGTTTTGTTTTGTCTTTGTTTTCAGGAAAATTTTCATCCTATTTTGCTTATCTAAATTTTTCTGCTACTGGAAACTACGGCTTTCTTACAACATATGATATTAAGATGGTGAAAGTTTTAACTCACAGTTATTCGAACTAATATCTTCTTAGTAATGCCGTATTTCCTCTTTACGTTTATATCTATGATATACGTCAAACTCCAACAGAAATAAAAAGTAAATAATATTGGAACCATTGAAAAATAACCAAAGAAGAAAAGGATTAATAAAAGTAGGTCTCTGTATGTTTTGCATTTTCTGAAATCATTTTTCCAGTTTTTTTTTTAAATTTCAGCTATTTACTATGCAAACGTAATCTTAAATACAAAGAATATTTTAACCTTCACGAAGATATGCAGTTATCTCTCTTTAATGAGAATTTCATGTCAATTAGAGATTCTGAAAAGCAGTTTGATCAGAACATATATACATATATGTATCACATGTATATGGATAATATGTATAATATATTACATGTATAATAGAAAAAAAAACATATGGATCTAAGGAGTGAAGACACTGCAAAAATACACTCACCAAATTTCGGTTTGATTGAAATAACACCGCTCAGCAAAGTAACAAGTTTATCCATATTTACAAAGCATGCAAGCAAGTTAATATTAAAAAAAAATAAGTAAAATTTATCACAAATCTTAACAAGCATTATTGCTTTTTTCAGGTGTATATGTGTATTTAGTTATATAAATTAAATTGGTTTCTAAATGCGTCAAAAGATAATTTTCATTTTAATTGCGCACCAAATTGTTTCTTACAAATGCCCTGAAATAATTTTTTTCATTTTTCATGTCAGGACTAATAAAATATATTAAAGGGAAACTGTTTTCTTGAATGATTGATCTCTAACAAAGGGTTGACCGAAATGTTCCTCATATATTTGCATTTATTCAGTAGCAAAATGCATTCATCAGTGCTATTTAAAATTAAAATTTGATAGTATCATGTCATTATTCAAAGAAGATAGAAAATGGTAAGTGACGCTGCACTTAAACCACTAAAGATCGTAGCTATGAGGAAAAGGAAACAGGGAGAAGGGAGTTCTACAGGCAGAAGTGCGAGAAAAGAAGCTACTAAAGGAGAAGTGTTAGTAATATTTCTCTTAAAAGTTCAAATAACTGCTTCATTATTTTGTTTTTCTTTCTAAAAATACGGGTGTTCAGTTTTCAGAAATAGACTTTTCACGTCCGCTCTTTAGTTGAGAAAGTTTGATATAACTGGAAGGCTCTGGGATCTATCAGGCAGTGAGGAGCACACATCAAAATGGTAACCCTTACTGGTCGTATGGAGGGTTAAATCGCTACTAGAAGGCAGCAATCGATATATTGACGAGCTTCTGTAAATGGATGTGGAAAGGAACCGAAAGTCTTGGCAAATTCAGAAGGACTACTGGGCAGGAGGACCGTGATCGCCCATGGACTGCACGGATGTGGCACATAGAAAAAAAGAGGAGGAAGAAGAAATAATATTTTTCAAAATAGTAATGCGGATGTTCGTTGTGTTGCAGTGGATATCGCGTCGAAACGAGAAGTAGTAGAGCAGAGTTCGAACTCCAGTCGAATTCGTTGTCTTCTTTTACGCCAAAATAACTTTAGGAAAGGTATTAATCCATCTCTTCTCTCTTCAACTATGGGTTGAATAGCAGGAAAGGTTGGGTTCTATAGCCTTGGTTGACAGCCAGTTGACCGCAGAAAGTAATGCCAACCTACGGCTGGGAAACCTTCTGCCCAGTCAGTCATGTCTCTTTCGAGACATGATCGCCCAAAGCGTGTATCACGTCTGGGACTTAACTGACTAAATGAAGATAATATTTTGAAAGATAAGTATAGCTTTTACTGGGCATAAAGTGGAGGATCAGTTTTCTATTGTTATGAAGTAATAAACTGATCCCCCACTGATCACTAATCATTAATACAATCCGTCTCTTCTCCCTTCAGGTATACTATAAATGGCAGGATAGAAAATCTTCTGCCCAGTCAGTCATGTCTCGAAAGAGACATGATCGTCCAAAGCGTGTATCACGTATGGCACTTAACTGACTGACTGAAGATAATAGTTGGAAACATAAGGAAAGCTTCTATTGGGTATAAAGAGTGGGATCGGTTTTCTATTGTTATGAAGTAATAAACTGATCCCCCACTAATTACTAATTGTTAATACAATCCGTCTGTTCTCTCTTCAGCTATACTTTAAATATCAGGATAGGAAATCTTCTGCCCAGTCAGTCATATCTCTTTCGAGACGTGATCACCCAAGCGTGTATCAAGTATGGCACTTAACTGACTAACTGAATGCATCAGCAAAAAGATGTGTCCAAAATGACAATTACATGTCTGGGTCATTAAACTCAAGCAGGTACAAAAATTTGAATAACTGGGAAGTGTTCTAACAGAGGATGTAAATTGTGACACTGAGTTCCGAAGACTTATTGGCATGAACAAGGATGCGTTCTGAAACCTGAATAGAGTATTGAGAGACAAAAAAGTATACTGAGCTACTATGCGGTACCTGTCTTCTTGTATGGCAATGAATGCTAGACAATCTCCTATCTTGAGAGGGATCTACATTCTGTGGCGGATAGGGTTAAGTGGCTTGTTAATTTCAATGCGTCTAAGACCAAGCTGCTTTTTCTCAATCATCACAGGCAACCTCTCCTACCTCTCATAAGCATGGGCCAAGCTAGTCTATCTGAGAGCATACACTGCACCTCCTCGGCCTTAACCTCTCTTCCGATGTCAAGTGGAACCATTACATACAGTCAATAGCTAAATCCACCGATAGGAAAGTTGTGTCACTGTGTCGGGCCAGGATGTTTTTTTCTGCCTGAATCCATCCTACATATATACAAATCAACCATTCGTCCATGCATGGAGTACTCCTGCCATATATGGTCAGACCCCCCTGCTGTTCATCTTAGTATTCTTGACAGGCTCCAAAAAAGAATCAGTAATGTGATAGGTACCGACTTAGCGGCGCGCCTCCACCACTTCCCCTCCAACTGGGTGTAGCTTTCCTCTTTCTGTTCTATAAATACTTTTATGACTTTCACTCTAACGAACTTAAGTCACTGGTACCCATGCAACAGGTGCTTACTCGTGCAACCAGACTAGCAACTGGGTCCCACCCATTCACGGTTAGATTAACCAAATGCAGACGACAATTCTACTCCTGCAGCTTCTTCTCTCGCAATTCCTGCCTGTGGAACTCACTTCCATATTATTGCTTTCCCGACGGCTACAACCTCCAGAAATGTAAATGCAATGTCAATACCTATCTCTTAACCATTTGACTCTAGTTCTTTCTACATCACCCTGTATATCCTTTCCATTCTCTCCACCTTTACAACTGTCATCACACCTGTATTCCCATCCTTCTCTTGCTCCTAAAAACACGTAAAGGCACATAAATTTTATTCTACAGAAGGATGTTGTGGACCGAACATATGAGCAATGAAGAGGTTGTGGAAAGAATAGAAACGAAAACATCAGGAAGAGACAGCTGTAGTTTCTGGGATAAGCAATGATGAAGGTGGGCTTGGAGAATCTGATACTCTCAAGGCAGGTAGAGGAAAGAAGAGACAGCGAAAAACAGCATGTGATATTCATGAAAATAAATTCATGCAAATAAATGGCAGAGAGAGAAATAGCAGAACAACATATATTAAGAGCAACAACAGACAGGAAGTGGTGGAGGGCCACAATCGCCTACATCCTGAAGAAGTAATTTAAACGTATCATCAAAAAACAATGGTATTTGAAAGGGATTATATAACTGCAGTCTATATGTATTGTATGAACTGCACTTGGACGTAGGGTAGTGGCTAACGAGCTTGTCTCGCTAGATCAATTACGGCTGATTAGTCAGTTCCCTCCTCACTGCCTTGTGCCACATCAAACTACGCCTAGCAAATAAATTGGGCACTTTGACATGGTTTAATGGTTGGCATGCTAGTATTGTTAGCTCGGTTTCAACTGATTCGAACCTCACAGGGTGTTCCATATATTCAGTCTTGTGCCAAATCACTATATGAAAAATAACAAATAGACATCGACGTGATATAATACTGACCACGTTTTTCTCGCTAGCAAAATTATGTCTGAGTGGATTTGGTAGTTTTCGTTCGTACTAAAATCATATCAATCATGATATTGTGTATATGTTTTCTTCCGAGAATTCCACTGAGTAACATACAATCACTTTTCTTGCTAACAATCAAACACACATTCTGTTCTCATGTGTGTGTGTTACGAAAACTCACGAAGATTAACGAAATGGTTTAAGAACCGACATATTGAAATTATTTGTTTGATTAAAAATAATGTTCCAACAAATAACTTTAATATCTTGGTTGTTAAACCATTTCGTTAATCTTCGGGATTTTCCGTAACATTGTATTTTTAAATTTGCTGACATTCCGATACATTTCAGAGCAGAGATTGTTATTTGCGTAGAATCGAAAATTGTGATATATAGGCTTGATTTGACTCCGTTCGGTATCATTCGTAGTCGAGTGGTATAAGACGCACCAGATCAAATAGTGGTTTCTCCTATGTTGATAGGGATCGCAGGTTCGAATCCTGCCGAATAACACACATTTTTGTAAAAACATTGTCGTAAATAATCAGGCTTGTAAAAATAAATATATCAATATACTGTTTGATTAAAAACAAAATATCTACTCAAAAACAAGTAATGATTAAAAATGTTTAGAATGGCTCATGATTAAACATAACAGACATTCATTGTCTGTTATATTTAGCAGTATATGTTTAAAAAATTATCTGCTGAATTTCTCTCTCTCTCTCTCTCTATATATATATATATATAACATAGTGATGATCCACGTATACTGTCTTAATATGTATAGGAAAAACTGCTAAAACGTTGTAAGTTTAAAAATGTATTTTTTTGACAGTATTTGTTTATTTCTATTATTATATTTCATATTTCAGACCGTCCTCGGTCCTTCATCAGAAACAAATGTTTTTAAAATTTAAATTAGAAACATTTCGCGAGAGCGTTCGTGGAGAGAGATTGTTTACATCACGTGACGCAGAAAGCGACAGATGTTTTTTAAATATTTTTAAGCGTAAACCTATCTTTAATAATACTTATAAATTTTGTTTTAGAGAAACTGTTTTTAATTGTATCTAAAAAATGTTTAGCTATTGAAATATTTATAAAGATTCAAAACACCTAAGTCCCTATTTAACCCTAGCCTGTGTGTATTTAATTTTAAAATCCAGTATTTTTCTTTCTTTCTGCGTGAGTGTGTAGAACTAAAATCGGAGTTTATTAGTAAACATTTGCAGTTTTCTAAAGTGTGACCCAGTTGATTGAAGTGAACTGCTATGGGGGAATATCGGTTGTTCTAGCGTATGCTAAGTTTGTGATTATTGAAACGAAATCTAAAGCTATTACCAGATTCACCAATATATCCACTATTTGGACATATTGAACAGAAGAGAACATATATAATGTTTTGGCTGTCACATGTGAGGCGTGGTTGGTGCAATTTGATTTTGGTGTTGGGTAGAGAGAATATTACGTCGTTTACTAAATGTTTACAAATTAAGCACCGGAGTTTCTGACATTTGAAATTCCCTGATAGGTTTGTATTTTTTAGATATTTGGTAGAAGTGAGGATAGCTGATAGGTTGGGTGTTTGTTTCATTGCATTTATGGGTGAATTATCGAAAATTTCTTTGATTTATGCCGCGCAGTATATCTTCATTTAAGCATGCTTGATTAAATAATTTAATCATATTATTTCCACTTACTTTTACTTGGATCTTCTTGTAGTAATGAATCATTTTCTTCGTATGGTAAGTAAAAACAAGTGCTGTGTGTATTTTCATTAGTTTTTTTTTATATTTATAGTCCGAAGTACACTCAATCTTTTCTAAGTTCATCTTCAAGGGACTAATTATTAAGACGTTATTAATGTAAGTGTGCGTTATAAAATGTTGTTAGTTAGAAACACCGTATGGTTTAAGAGTCACAAATTTTGAGCAGAGACGAAAGAACGCGGTGTCGATTTGTAGTCCTATATAGTTTTTAGTATCGACAAAAATTACAATTTACATGTTTAAACTATTGTTTTTCGTTAAAAAGTAAAACAGATACTTAAAAGAAACTACTGTTATTGGCATTTTGGAACATGGTCAATACACTCATAATTAATTTTGTTTTATATCGGTTTAATATTCTGATAAAGATGACTTCGATAATTTGAAGAAATTGTTTACTATTTTCATGGAGGAGTATTCATTTATTATCAATTAATATATACCTAACTCGTGAATGTAGACAGAAATTTTCATTTTATTTTTGTGCAGTTGAAAATGAATCAAACATATGTATTGTAAACCTTCTAGATAGCGTTGTTGTCGTGTTACCAAATTATGTATTTTTCATCTAATAGACATTTAAATTGATATAAATGTTTTTTTTGTTTTTTTTTTTGTTTTGTTTTTTTTTTTTTTTTAGTTGGTGGAGAGGGGTTATTGCGGATGATTAAGCTGGCTGTATTAAATTTAGTGTAGTATATGATGTATTTTCGATTTTTAGCGAGAACTGTAGGAGCTATATAAGTACTAATGAGAGTTTTACTAATGTTTCATATTCTGTATAGTTAGAATGCATTCCAGTAAAATATAAAAAGTTAATATTATGAAGATTATTCGATGTTTTGTTTTGTTTATTTTAATATTTGTAACATCTCGTCTAACTTCTTCGTTCGCGATGTAATTAGGAAAGCCATTATTAATGAATTTGTTTAATGCTTTTTATTTACATGTACAAAATAATTTGTGCTGCCGAATGAACTTTTAGAAGGTTTACAAAATATTGTATAATCGCTATTTTGTAACAGATAAAACATTCGCTCTTATAGGTGTGATTATACGAGTTAGCGCTAGAGGATTTTTTATATGAGAAGGTAGTGAATGTATTATTATTGATATCTGTCAATATATCAAGAAAAGACATTTCATTAATATTTGAAACTTCACATGTGAAAGTAAGGAGAGAGTTTTTTTAAGTTTATTGTACTGCTTTCTAATCTATATCAATGATCTCCCCGATGCCATAAGAACACAAGTAGGTATGTACGCCGATGATACCACAGTTTACTCTCGCCTCGATCAAAAATCTGTTGTTGGTGACAAGGCGAACCTCGCTGCCGAGGACCTACAATCCGTGGTGGATTGGGGTAAGAAATGGCACGTAAAATTCAATTCTTCCAAAACGAAGCTGCTGTAAATTAACCACCACAGATAACAGCTCCTACCTCCCATTAGCATGGAACAGGCTTGCCTCCCAGAGAGTAAAACACTATGCCTGCTTGGACTGACACTCTCAGCGGACCTCAAGTGGAAAAACTACGTCGAATCCATTGCTAAATCCGCAGCTATGAAAGTCGGCTCTTTGTGCAGGGCCCGGAAATTCTTTCCGTCTGAATCTATCCTGCAATTATATAAATCCACCATCCGCCCGTGTATTGAGTACTGCTGCCACATCTGGTCGGGTGCCCCTTCTATTCTCCTCGGGGTTCTTGACAAAATACAGCGAAGAATCTGTAATAAGATTGATACCGACTCGGCTGTCCGCCTGCAGTATCTCTCTCACCGGCGTGACGTGGCTTCCCTGTGCCTCTTCTTTAAATACTTTCATGGCTTCTGCTCTGACGGACTTAAATCACTGGTGCCCGCTAGATGTGAATTTGCACGAGATACTAGATTGGCAACTACGTCCCACCCTTTTACAGTGAAACCGATGAAATGTAACCGCAATTTCTACTCCAACAGCTTCTTTCTTCGCACTTCCCGCCTGTGGAATTCCCTACCGCATGCTTGCTTCCCCGGCGGCTACAACCTCCAGGAGTTTAAATGTAAGGTCAATAGACACCTCCTAACACACTAACTCACACCCAGTCTCTCCAACTCTCTCCCCATGTATATCCTAACTCGTCTATCACCCTCCCTCTGACATTTCCTATACCCAATCCCTCTATCTGCGCTATAGTGGCAGCGGAATGCCTTGCTTGGGGTGACACGATCAAAAAAAAAAGAGTTCATGTTTGCAAAAGTTTCCAATGTTATCTACATATCTTAGGGAGAGGGATGCTTAATAATATTAATTATTTTATTTTCTAGGTTTGTCATGGAAATTTATTAAACGATTGAACCAACATAGAAACCTTGGAAACACCGTCACCTTTTACGTCCATATTGTTTTGATGAACATAGAAAGGAACTACAGTAATAGAAGTCAAGAGTAGATTTCTTAGCATGTTAGGTTTAACTTTAATTGAGGGTGAGAAGCATTGTTTTAAATATTTTTTATAATTATATCAATCATTACTTTACCAGATACATTAGTTTAGAAATGAAGGTATGCTATAATTATTACAATTATGAGTTTTTAAGATTTCGATTAGTTTAGAGGTTGATTTGATGCTGCACTTACTAGTTATGTATGGAGTGGAGAGTTCGTTAATGATGTTAGATAACTAACAAAAAGAGTAGAGATTTGAGAAATGATAGGACGGACTGAGAGAAGATAGGTTTGTGTTTTTAAGGTTTGGATTAAATCAAAGGTTAATTTCACACAGTATTTACGAGGTATGTATTTTATAATACGTTGGTTAATGATACGCAGATGCTACAGTACTGATAGCAGACATGGAAAGGAAACTACAAGACCTCCTCCAGAAGGTCGCTGAAGAGAGTGACAAGAAAGGACTGCAAATAAACTAATGTACCTGGTAAAGCAGTTGGGAATTGAAAAATAAGGGGACGGAGAGGGAGGATAGGTTTGTGCTTTTATTATTTGGATTAGTTCTAGGGGAGATTTGATACTGTATTTACGTAGTAAGTATAGTTGGTTAATGATTTTGTTTAACTGATAACCAGGAGTGAAATTTTTAAAAAAATGATAGGACAGAGAGGGAAGATGAGTTTGTGTATTTAAGATTTCGATTTAATCTAAGGTAGATTTGATACTGTATTTACGTGGTATGTATGGGGGTCATCCAATAAATAATGTAAATTTTTCTGTATAAGGATATCTAATATGGATAGAAGCTTACATTTTTTTATTTTTCAACGTAGTATCCCAGCAGTGTCACACACTTTTCCCATCTGTACACAAGCTTCCGTATTCCATCAGCGTAAAAATCATACGACTGATGTCTCAGCCAATCGCTCATAGCACTTTTGACTTCATCGTCACTTTCAAATGTCGTGCCTCTCATGAACGATTTCAAGGGACCAAACAGCTGAAATTTGAAGGGGTAAGGTCTGGGCTGTAAGGCAGATGAGGGAGCAGTTCCCAGCCCAGCTCGTTGATGGTCTGCACTGTTTGGGCTGCTGTGTGAGGCCTTGCAGCTGACCTTTGAGTAGACAAAGTCATCATGGACACTTTCGTGTGCTGTCCCAACAGATAGGCTCAATGTCCTTGCAATGTCATCCACTGTCAGACTGAATGAGGTCATTGACTGATTCGATCATCTCAGGATACCTCACTTCTGTAGGTCTCCCAGGCCTGTCTTCATTCTCAAAACTGCTCCGTCCTTCTTGAAACAATTTTAGCCCACTTGTAGACATTTTTTGGCTGAAACATGTGGTACCATATACACTTAACATTCTTGAATGAATTTCAACTGTTTTGTACCCTTCAGCAACCAAAAACTTGATAACTGACCTCTGTTCAATCCTGGAGCATGCTTCTTGATCGGCCATCTTTGTTAATTTCCAAAACTCTCAAAGTTTTTTTTCAGTCTGCAAAAACATTAAACCCCTTTGCAAAAGAAGTAAAGGAAAAAAAAATATAATTTCTTATACTGAAAAATTCACCTTATTTCTTGAATGACTCTCGTAATTAGTAATTAGTTTGGGATCAGTTTATTACTTCATAACAATTGAAAACCGATCCCCCACTTTATACCCAGTAGAAGCTTTACTTAATCTCCAAAACTCAAATATTTTTCAATCTGCCAAAAAAATTAAATCTCTTTGAAAAAGACGTAAAGGAAAAAATTTTTTTAAAAAGTAAGCTTCTATCTGTATTAGAAGTCCTTATACCGAATGACCCTCGTATATTTTACGGAGATAGTTTAGGGTTTTGATTAACTGATAATGAGAAGTAGAGATCTGAGAAATGATAGGACGGAGATGGAAGATAAGTTTCTGTTTCTAATATTTGGACGATTTCGAAGGTTGAATTGATGCTGTATTTTTGAGGTCTGTTTAGTGTAAGGGGTTGGTTAATGGTTATGGTGAGCTGATAAACAGAATGGGAATTTGAGAAATAATAGGACAGAGAAGAAAAATAGGTCAGAGTTTTTAAGATTTGGATTATTTCGAAGATGGATTTGATGCTGTATTTACGGAGTGTGTATTGTGTAGGGAGTCGGTTAATGATTTTGTTTAACTGATAACGAAGAGTGGGAATTTGAAAAATGATAGGATGAAGATGAAAAATAGGTTTTTGGTTTTAAGGTATGGTTTAGTTCGAAGGTTGATTGATGCTGTATGTACGAGTTATGTGTATTGTAAAGAGTTGGTTAATGATTTTTGTTAGCTGATAAACAGGAGTGCGGATTTAAGAAATGATAGGACGAAGAGGGAAGATAGGTGGGTGTTCTAATGATTCAAGGGCTGATTGGATGATGTATTTACGAGGTAAGTATAGTGTATTAAGATGGTTAATGATTTTTTATATCTTATATACAGGAGTGGAAATTTTAGAAATTATAAGACTGAGAGGTAGGATAGGTTAGTGCTTTTAAGCTTAGATCAGTTCGAGAGCTGATTTGATGCTGTATTTACGAGATATGTTTACTGTAGGGTGTTGGTTAATGATTTGGGTTAGGTGATAAATAGGAGTGAGAATTGGAGAAATGATAAGACGGATAGTGTAAATTTTTTAGATTTGGTTTAGATCGAAGGTCAATGTGTTTACGAGTTAATTTTTTTTAATCATTTCACCCCTAGCAAGGCATTTCACTGCCACTGTTTCGCAGGGGGTTACATAGTGGAAAGTGATGAGAAAGAGTGGTTAGGGGTTTACATAGGGGAAAGTGATGTGAAAGAGTGGTTAGGGGTTTACATCGGGGAAAGTGATGAGAAAGAGTGGTTAGGAGGTTCCATAGGGGAAAGTGATGAGAAAGAGTGGTTAGGGGTTTACATAGGGGAAAGAGATGAGAAAGAGTTGTTAGGGGGTTACATAGGGGAAAGTGATGAGAAAGAGTGGTTAGGAGGTTCCATAGGGGAAAGTGATGAGAAAGAGTGGTTACGGGGTTACATAGGGGAAAGTGCTGAGAAAGAGTGGTTGAGGGTTACATGGGGGAAAGTGATGAGCGAGTGTTTAAGGGGTTACATAGGGGAAAGTGATAGGAAATGTCAGAAGGAGGGTGATAGACGGGTAAGGATACCGAGGATGAGGGTTGCATGGATGGGATAAGTGTTTGAGAGAATGGGTGCGAATTAGTGTGTCAGGAGGTGTCTCTTGACCCTATGTTTATGTATTTTATAAGTTGGGTAAGGATTTTGGCTGTTAAACTTTAAAATCATTTAAACATGATTTTGTCAAGTTATAAAATTACGAAATGGTATCATTTTTTTTCTGAAACACGGACCCAATAATATTGCTGTTTATTCTTTGAAAAAATCTCTAAATGTATTGAACACATTAATATATTTTTTAATTTTTTTAGAATGATGATCTCTAAATGCATTTTAATATATTAAAAACCTTGATGAATATTATTTGGAAGAATCTCTAAATGCATTTTAATATATTAGTAACATAGTTAATTCTTCCATGAAAGAATTCCTACATGTATTTTTTGTATATTAATAACACTGTTGATTCTACTTTGGAAAAATCTAAATATACAAGAAGAGCAGCGGACCAGATCTGGCAAGATATTCCAAAGCTTGGAAGAATCTTTTTCTTCTATGTACCCTATCCTATTAGGACGTAGGCGATCATGGCTTTCCGCGTCTCCCTATACCTGGTGGCTCTTAATATCTTTTCTCCTGTTACTCCACGCAACCCCCGTCCCGTCATCCACCTGTTGAGGCCCTTCAAATATGTTATACGCTGCCTTCTCCTGTCTCTTTTTCCTTTTATATGGCCTGTTAGTATCAGGTCCTCTAAGCCCTCCTTCCTCATTGCATGTCCCAGAAACTTCAGTTGTCTCTTCCTTATGCTCACTATTAGTTTTCCATTGAAAGCCATTCTTTCCAAAACCTCATCATTGCTCAGATGTTCGGTCCATGATATCCACAGCATCCTTCTGTAGAACCACATTTCCGCTGCTTCAAGTTTTTTCCTCATCTTCGATGATATTGTCCAGCATTCACTGTCGTATTGAAGAACCGACGTCACATAGCAGTCTAGCACACTCTTTTTTGTTTCTAGAGAAATTTTCCTGTCTTAGTACTTTACTCAGATTCTGGAATGCGTCTTTATCCATGCCAATTCGCCTTAGTATCTCTGTATGGCACTTTCCATCTCCTGTTAGAAGACTTCCTAGGTATTTAATTTTTGTGCTTGCTTGATTCTGATTATCCCTTACTTATATTTGGCATTTTGGGTTGTTCTTTTTGCTGATGACCATGCATTCAGTTTTCTTGCTGTTTATTTGTAGTCCTTTTTTGTCACTCTCGTCAGGAATATTAGACTTAAAATATGTAAGATAGATTCTGGAGATAAAAAGTGTCTACCATAACAGCGAGAAATAACTTTCTTGGCAGGAGACATAGCAATGGATCCAATAAAGTGTTTCTACTTCATATCAGCAGGAAATGTTTGCTAGAAAAATGAGAACTTGCGACCCCTATACACACTGGGAAAATTGTGTTATATAGGCTTCACTTGACTTCGTTTAGACTGTTGGTCATTTGTGGCCGAGAGGTCACAGATGCTCCTTTATGTGGATAGGGGTCGTAATTTCGAATTCTCATGAATGATACACATTCTCGTAACAAACATCTATCGTAAATAATCAGGCAGGTAGAAATAAATATATAATACAGTTTGATTATAAACAGAATATCTACTTTAATATGAGTATCGATCAAAAATAATGTTCAAACAAATCATTTCAGATTGTCGGTTGTTTATAACCAGTTTTGTTAATCTTCGTTAATTTCCGTAACATGATGATTATTGTAAATAATCAGGCCGGTAGAAATAAATATACGCTTTGATTATAAACAGAATATCTACTTAAATACGAGTATCGATCAAAAATAATGTTCAAACAAATCTGTTCAAATTGTCGGTTGCTTAAAGACCATTTCGTTAATCTTCATTAATATGTGTGTGTGTGTGAGTGTGTGTGTGTGTGTGTGTGTGGATCTTACTGAAAAACCCTGTTTATTTGCTAGATTGTGGATCTTTGTTTTTCTCTTTTTTTCATTGCTGATTTCAATTTCGGAGAAGTAAAATTTATTTATAGGTAAAGAAAATTACCTTTGTCTTTTCAAGCTTAAATGGTGCAGTTCATTGAATTCAATCTAATTTACTTATTCGAAAGCATTTTATCATTACGCTTCCACCGATTTTCCTTAGAATTTTCAAACCAAAAATCTATTTTTGTAGAATGTACTCGTTTTTCTATTAACGAGACTCACACATTTCATATCCGGGGAAATTTCATGCGATTATTTAAACAAACTTTGATTATGTTTGAAGAGAGAAAACATCAAAATAACTTTACGGAATTATCGTCGTCACCTAAAACGTCGAAGGGTGATACACGCATGGGTGAATATTCAAGTCTTTTGTTTGTTAGAACCATTTTATTAAACTCGAGCTGTTTATTATTTTCTGTAACGCCTCAAACTAGGGCCGGGGCAGTTCTTTTCTTCGAGGCGACATACGATTTAGATTTTTTTTAAGTTACCATATTCTAGACTAAAGAGCCAAGAGCTACTAGGTAGCAGATAGTTTTAATTCAGAGTTCACTTTCTACTAGATTAGTTTATAACAAAGTCTATGTCCTGATATTTAACCATAGCTGGGGGAAAGAGATGGATTCATGCCTTTCTTAAAATCATCAGCACGTAAGTGAATGCAGCGAACTCGACTGGAATTCAAACTCGCCGCTCCGACTATTCAATGATGTCTATTACTCCACTGGGCCTAAGATAAACGACTTCAAAGATAAATATAAAATCTGTTTTAGCTTTCTTCAATTTTTTCTATTGTAAACATCGATAAATGATTTAAAATATTTAGTAGAAAAACAATAAATCTTCAACAAATTTAAGAAATACGTAACAATTTCTCCCTGATTGGCTAGTTTTGAACTTTTTAAAACTTTTCAACTTGAAGTCAACATCATCACTTCATAAAACACAGTTATTGTCGAAACAAAATGACTATTTATGTAGTGATATTATAACATATTTATGTTATAAATTCTAAATAAATATTATATATATATATATATACATATATATTATTATTATTGTTGTTGTTGTTGTTGTTGTTTCTCCCGTCTATTTCGAACTATGACTGAACTATGACTGTCTAACTCAGTTAGACTGACACACAAAGAACTGTTTTAGAGTGGTGAAGGCTTTTAGAACTGCTTATAAACAATCGGTGCAGAAGTTCGTCACGAATCGCATGAACAGTAAACCTCAGTTATTTAACTCATAACTCGAAGGAAGGGACGGATTTATACATTTCCCAAGGTTACCGGTGCGTAAGTGAATGCAGAGTGTTCGACTGAAATTGGAATTCAGCTCACCGATTTCCCTTTCCAAGCCGTCATCCACCGCATTACAACGCACATCCGTCAATAAACGCTGAGAGCACCTACTATTCTCAACCGACTCAAGCCACTCCCCCACCAAAGGGATGTGGCTTTTCTTTGTCTGTTCTATAAATACTTTCATGGCTTCTGCTCCAACGGGCTTAAGTCACTGGTGCACCTGCAATAAGTGTTTACTCGTGCAACCAGACTGGCAGACGACAATTCTACTCCTTCAGCCTCTTTTCTCACACTTCCCGCTTGTGGAACTCGCTTCCATCTTCTTGCTTTCCTGAGGGCTACAACCTCCAGGAATTTAAACGCAATGTCAATACTCATCTCTTCACCACTTGACTCTAGTTCTTTCTTCATCACCCTGTATATCATTTCCTTTCTCTCCACCTTTGCAATTGTCATCACACCGGTATTCTCATCCTTCTCTTGCTGACTTTCTAACCGGTTCGTCTTTCTCTTCACTCTCTTTTAATCTAATCATTTTACTCTTATGTAGCCCCCTGCACATCAGTGGCGTTACCACCTTTTTCGGCGTGATACGATTAATATATATATATATATATATATATATATATATATATATATATATATAAAGCGCTTTTACAATCACCTCTTCAATAACAAAGAAAAACAAAACATGATGCTTTTTTCCAAACACTTTTGGAAGATAAAAATCGAAAACAAATCACTTAAAGTTAAATGGAAAATCCTCAAACCAGTAAGAGTAGCTAAATTAGTAAAGGAACCATGCTTCCTTTGTCTTCAAGAAAAAATTGATATCATTAAATACATGAATAGCAACAAACTTTTAAACCAGAAACATGAAACCACAGTGAACTGCAAACATATTAAAGAACTAACCTTATATTCCTGCTAAAAAATACTACAAAAGCCAAAGTTAAGACCCCTTAGAGACGATAAACCTTTAAAGTAGTCACAACAGACTTATATCAAATTTTGCCTATTACACACCACAAACTGTGATCTAATTTAAAGTTTTATAGAGAAAAGTGATTTCCTGAATTCAAATTCATGTTAAATATACAAAATTAGATTAATTATAAAAACTGTGCTTAAGTACAAAAATATTCTATAGTTGTACATATGAACATTAAAGATAGGTCCACCCTTACACCTCTTTCTCTCCCCCTCTAATAAACCCAAAGAATAAAGTCCAGCAGCCATGCGGCCATAAAACCTTTACCCCATCTTCTAATGTTAAATCTGTCCACAAAATTCCCGACACTTTCATTAATCAACTATATTCCCTACCCACCCAACTTTTTAAAAAAATTCTAACGGACAATTTACAAGACTTATTCCATTATCTCTAACCCCCACCAACATTCCACACACAACTCGCCAAAAATAAGGAAAGAGGCTTTCCATTCCTTTCCACACCACCTGATGAGACATTGTAATTTTAATGTCGAAACAAAATGTACACTTTGTAGTGGATAAAAAAAAATTAGATGTTCTAAAATATAATTTATAATAAATATTCACAGTTCTATATTATATATCGAGCAATGTTTTAAATTAATGTTTTGGACGTTGTAATTTTCTTTTTCGTTCCTTAGTCAATCGGATATATATATATATATATATACACGTGTGTGTGTGTGTGTGTGTGTGTGTGTGTGTGTGTGTGTGTGTGTGTGTGTGCATCATATAGCAAAAAGAATTCCTGATTTCAGACCATACAGTACCAAACGTCTCTAATACAAACAAATACTCAGGGGAAGTGACATTATCTAAGTCTGGACATTGGGAGGTGGTAAATTATGGTAGTTTATTTGATTCATGATTTTTTATGATTCGCACTTATCTTTAGATCTCAAAGAGTTTTCAACAAATAGAATTTTGTAATTCTGTCATTTTAACTTAAGTAAGACAAAGAGAACGTACGCTCCTTTACGAAATGTGCTGTCAATATAATTTTCTACTTAGACTCGTCATTTTCATTTTTGCTTATGCACCTTACAAAATACACATCTCTATTTTAACAGAAGACAAACATACTATCTTTTGACTGTGTTATAAATCTGTCACCTCATCAAGCATATTAAGCTGTAATGGTATGCTTGTGTCAGAACGGTTGGCACAATAGACCAAGATTAGGCTTCGTATATTTGACGCCACGATTTGCGCTGTGGTGCAGTGCATATCGGCTTGGAACGAGAAATCGGAGAGCCAAGTTCGAATTCCAGTTAAATTCCTTGCATTCACTTACGCTCAAATACCCTTGGGAAAGGTATTAATCCGTCTCTTCCCTCCAGTTATGGGTTAAATAGCAGGACAAATTGGGTTCTATAACCTTGGTCGGCAACCAGTCTACTGTATAAAGCAATGGCAAACTACTGCGGGATAATCTTCTGCCCAGTCAGTCGTGTCTCTTTTGAGACATGATCGCCCAAGCGTTTATCACGTGTGGCACTTAGCTGACTGATATTTGACGCCAACGACATCGTGTTGTCGTGCAGTTCCTTTCTTCAATTGGGATGTCGGTGCAATTCTGAAAAAAGCGGAATACTAAAATAACACTGATGCCATAACCTCAGTAGCCATCTTCACACGTTTGCTAAAAAAGATTCTTTCTCAAACAAGAGCCAATGGCTTCACTCACCGATATTGTAACCATCGATCTGAGAAACCGGTTGTATACAGCTGTCAGTTTAGATATTTTGGGAAGACTTTGACGTCATGCATGACACTCATATGGACGCACCAACGTGACGAGGATATTTAAGAACATGGCTCGACATTTTAAGTTACTGTTTTGGTCTCGTAGTCATTTGTGGTGATTTTTTGCATTTTTGTCAATAGATGACAACTTTTACCAAATTATCTGTAGACTTGCAATGTCAGTACCCATCTCTTATCCACTTGACTCCAGTTCTTTCTACATCACCCTGTATATCTTGTTTTTTTCTTTCTCTCTACCTTTGTAACTGTCTTCACACCTGTGTTCCCCTCCTTCCCTTTCCCTTTTTGTGACACCCCTTGTAACTAGTTCTTCTTTCTCTTCACTCCCCTCTTGTCTAAACTTTTACTCTTATGTAGCCCCTTGTGCATCAGTGGCGGTACCGCCTTGCTTGAGATGAAACAATTAAAAAAAATTCTTGAGGTGTGTTTGAAATATATTATTTCGTTAATAAAAACTACAACGTTTTTGATACTGCTATTTTCTTAGGAACTCTAAATGCAGTTTCTGCTTAGGAATTTCTTTGATTGGTGGAATCTCATTTACGCATTTAATATTACATTTCCGCTTGTCATTCGTGCTTTTCCATGTTGAATCATTTGAATTTCTTAAAACCTTATCCCGAAGCCAATATTTCTGTCCGATTTCCAGAACAGGTTCTTTAATCCATTCTTTGTCTTTTCCAGTAGCTGGTAAGAATGTTTCGTAGATTATTTAGTTATTTAATATTTTCTTGCCCGTTAGCAGAATTTGTAGTTCATGTTTATAGAGCTTCGTCATGTAAATATCTGCAGGATTTTGTCTGTCTATCATTTGTGTGCAATTTACTTTGCTGTATAGGCTTGAATTATGAGGTCCTTCACTTCAGTAATTTCCCGTCTGTTGTTCTCAAGACATTCTGCCCTAATTTCCTTGAATTATCTTCATTAGTGAGATAGGATGAATCGAAGAAATTCTTCAGATAGATGCTTTTATTTAACTTACTGAGAGATCATTATTTCCCATTTATTTTAGCTTGTATCACATCCATCATATTGCGTAATTCCACATTTACCCCACTTTTGTTTGAATTATAGCTTTTCGTATTTTGTATTTATTTTTAACTTGTCTACTTCTACATTTGAGAGTCTTTTATTCCGCATTGTGGTGCATTGGATATCGCCTCGGAAATCGGGGAGCCGAGTTCGAATTCCAATTGAATTCACTGTATTCACTTACGCGCAAATACCCTTGGGAAAGGTATTAATCCGTCTCTTCCCTCCAGTTATGGGTTAAATAACAGGACAGATTGGATTCTATAGCCTTAGCTGGCAACCAGTCTACCGGAGAAAGCAATGGCAACCTACTGCGGGATAATCTTCTGCCCAGTCAGTTATGTCTCTTTTGAGACATGATCGCCCAAGCGTGTATCACGTATGGCATTTAACTGACTGATTCTTCCGTATCAAATCACAGTGGGCATTGGCAAGTATATTTGTGTCAAAAGATGTCTTTATTTAAATTTCGTCCATATCTCTCCATACTTGCACTATTTAAATTGTTCAGACTATTGTACTCGTTTTTCTAGGCATTATTACGATGTTTCGGTCGTTGTACGTTCCGGCCTTTATCAGATGCTATGAATTTCGAACCGAACTCTTTATTACAATCAGTGGGGTATATCATTCTCATTTCCTGGGATATGCAACATCTGGTAGCCATAAGTTATCTTCCTTTAAATTAACTCACTAAGTTATTTGTTCACCTTTGTTGTAGACTGGTATTGAACTCACAAATCCTTGGGTCTAGTCACTGGCACTAACCAAACGCATATATCCACTGAGCCATGCGTTTCCTTGACCCAAAATGTTGTGAGTTCAATACCAGGCTACAGCAGTGGAGAACAAATAACTTCAAAAATTAAGTTAAAGGGAGAGAACTTCATGGCTACCAGAAGTTCATCGTACATTGAATGAGAATGATATACCCCAGCGACTGTAATTAAGGGTTCGGTTCGAAATTCATAGCACATGAAGAAGGCCGGAGCGTACAACGACCGAAACGTCATAAGCATGGCAGCAAAGATGAAGTCAATAGTCTGAACAATTTAAATACTACCTCATCTCAAAAGTATAGACAAATTCTCCATATCTGGCATATATATATATATATATATATATCTTTATGTTCTGTTGATAATCTTTGTGTTTATTGTAAAACACTGCCGTGGCTCATTTATAAATCCTGTTATTCCAGTTTCTCTGCTTCCTTTTGATTGATTCAGTTTACATTTGCTTATGTAATACTATATTATGTATGACCGGAACGGAAGAAGTTATATTGGTCTGCATTATTAATTATTACAGATCAAATGATGTGCGTTGTAGAGCAGTGGATATCGACTTGGAACGAGAAATCGGGGTGCCCAGTTCGAATTTCACTTGAATTCTTTGCATTCACATACTCACAAATGCCCTTGGCAAAAGTATTAATCCGTCTCTTCCCTCCAGTTATGGGTTAAATATCAAGACAGATTGGATTCTATAGCCTTGGCTAGCAACCAGTCTACCACAGAATGTAATGGCAACCTACTGCGGGATAATCTTCTGTCCAGTCAGTCATGTCTCTTTCGAGACAAGATCGCCCAGGCGTGTATCACGTATGGCACTTAACTGACAGATCAAACGAAAGAAATTATATTAAATTTAATTATTAATATTTATAGATCGAAAAGAATCAACTGGAAAAATTTATTCTGTTTTAATATGAACAGAGGAAATAAATTTATTCTTGTCCAATATGAACAGAGGGAAAAAAAGAAGATTGCAAACAAGCTGACAATTAATATGAATAAATAGATTTTGGATTTGCAGGTGCGATTTTTTTTGCACAGAATCTAAACAACCGGGTCAGACGAGGTCATTGCATCTGTTGGCCATTATTGACAAGCGGAAAAAGCATGACTAAGAGAGGTTCAATTGATATTCTCAATGACACAGGTGATTAAAGTGAAAATTCTATTATTTTGTATTTTCTCTAACAAATTCATGCAGACTACAACCAAAACTCAGCTGTGGAATGTCAGAAAAGTTGTCAGAAACGCAGAATTGGCTAAAACCGTAGCCGACTTAATCATGGGAGAAATTTTTTCCAAAGTATGGTGCCTCCGTGCGCCTGGTGACAGACAATGGGCCTACTAAGGTAGTAAGAATGTCGATATTAATCCGGTTCTGGTAACCAAATGCCTGGTTGTTAGGAGATTTTGTTTAAATGAAAAGGTTTTTTCGAATCCAGACTGGTTCGTCTTTGAAGGCCGCGGCTCCTGTTGATCCAGGCGACGACCGGCCCGGTAAGAGTTTTAGTAATGATGTTATTATAATTAATATTACTCTTATTATTCTTACACTTTTTTGTTTTGGATCCTATTTCTTGTAGTTTTCATATTAGTTATATTTTGACAATTCTTCTCCTGCAGCTTCTTCTCTCGCACTTCCCGCCTGTGGAACTCGCTCCCGTATTCTTGTTTCCTGACGGCTACAACCTCCAGAAATTTAAATGCAAAGTCAATACTCATCTACTAACCACTGGACTCTAGCTCTCTCCCCACCCCTCTATAACCTTCCCTTTCTCTCCACCTATGTATCTGTCATCGCACCTGCTTTCTCAGCTTTCTATTGTTCCTTTCTAACTAGCTTGTACACCTCACTCTTTTCTAATTAATCTTTATACATTTATGTAACCCCCTGCACATCAGTGGCGTTTCCGCCTTGCTCGGGGTGAAATGATTAAAAAAAAAACACAGGTTCTCGGCCGATCACCGAAGTTAAGCAGCATCGAGCCAGGTCAGTACTTAGACGGGTGACCGCTTGGGAATACCAGGTGCTGTAAGTATTTAGTGACGGATGTACGTTGTGGTGCAGTGGATATCGGCTATATCGTGTTGAATACCCACCCGTTCACAGTCAGGTTAGCCAAATTCCGACGACAATTCTACTCCTGCAGCTTCTTCTCTCACACTTCCCGCCTGTGGAACTCGCTCCCATATTCTTGCTTTCCTGACGGCTACAACCTCTAGAAATTTAAATGCAATGTCAATACTCATCTATTAACCACTAGACTCTAGCTCTCTCCCCACCCCCGTATATCCTTCACTTTCTCTCCACCTATGTATCTGTCATCACACCTGCTTTCTCAGCTTTCTATTGCTCCTTTCTAACTAGTTTGTACTCCTCACTCTTTTCTAATTAATCTTTTTACATTTATGTAGCCCCCTGCACATCAGTGGCGTTTCCGCCTTGCTCGGGGTGAAATGATTAAAAAAAAAATCTTAGATTCTTCATTATTCCCTCTACCCCCTTTTTTTTCTTTTTCCATTAACTTCTTACTTTCTTTTTTCGTGACTGTTTTACTTATTTTTATTTTATTTTATTTTTTATTTTATAATCGTGTCACCTCGAGCAAGACATTTTACTGGCACTCTTGTGCAGGGGGTTACATAGGAGGAAAGTTATGAGAAAGAGTGACAGGTTATAGGGGGTGTCAGGAAGTGGGTAAGAGAAGGATGAGAATACTGATGAGAGTGGAGTGAATGGAGAAAGGAGCATGAGAGAAGGATGACTGTGACCATAAAGTGAGAGATCAGTTTATATATTGGTTGTAATGTAGAATTAATACTCCATTTTGTATCCATATTATAATAGTATAGATTTTTGTTTTTATAATCGTATCGCCCGAGCCAGGCATTTTCCTGCCACTGTTTTGCAGGGGGTTCCATAGGAGGAATGTTATGAGGATTGAGAGGTTGCAGGAGGTGTCAGGAAGAGAGTAGGAGAGGGAAGAGATTACTGATGAGACTGGGGTGGACGAGGAGAAATGTTATGAGGATTGAGAGATTGCAGGAGGTGTCAGGAAGAGAGTAGAAGAGGGAAGAGCGTACTGATGAGAGTGGGGTGGATGTAGAAAATCATGAGAAAGAGGATGTAAATTAGTGAGATGACTATTGACTTTAGATTTAAATTCTTGGAGATTGTAACTGTCGGGAAAGCAAGTATGCGGAAGAGAATTCCACAGGCGGGAAGTGCGAGAAAAGAAGCTGTGGAGTAGAATTTGCGTTTACAATTTATTGTTTTCACAGTAAAAGGATGGGACCTAGTTGCTAATCATGTGGCTCGAGGAAATTCATATATAGGGGGTACCAGTGAGCTAAGATCATCGGAGTAGAAGCCGTGAAAGTATTTGTACAAGAGACACAGGGAAGCCACACTGCGTCGGTGAGAAAGTGACTGTATGATAGCTGCCAAGTCGGGATTGATCACATAACAGATTCTCCGTTGGATTCGGTCGAGGACACCTAAGTCAGTAGCAGGAGCACTGGACCAGATATGGCAGCAATACTCAATGCACGGGCGGATGGTAGATTTATATATGTGCATGATTGTTTCGGACGGGAAAAACTTCCTGGCCCTACACACAGAACCAACTTTCTTAGCAGCGAATTTAGTTATAGATTCTATATAGTTATTCCACTTGAGGTCTGGTGTGAGAGTTAACCCGATGAGGCGCAGTGTTTCACTTTCAAGGAGAGAAGCCTGATCCATGGGAATGAGCGGGAGGAACGATTGTCTGTTGTGGTTATTAGATAGCAGCTTCGTTTTTTTTTAATAATATTTTTTACTCTTGTTTTCTTGTTCTTTTCTTAATCTTTCTTTTTATTCTACCATTTCACTTCCATTTTTTTCCCTTTTCTACGTTTTATTTCTTTTCTATCGTTTTGTTTTATTTCGACTAACGTCCTTTCTTCTCCCCTCTGTCTATTCTAGAAATACTTTCAGGGGTTCTACCCCGATGAACTTAGCTCACTGTTACCCCCTCTATATGAATTTACTTAAGCCACAAGATTATCAACTAGGCCCCACCCTTTTACTGTGAAACCAATAAATTGTAAACGCAAATTCTACCCCAGCAGCTTCTGAATCAATCCTGCACATATACAAATCTACCATCAGCCCGTGCATTGAATACTGCTGCCATATCTTGTCGGGTGCTCCTGCTATCCACCTAGGTGTCCTAGACAAAATCCAACGGATAATATGTAATGTGATAGATCCCGACTTAGCAGCTCGGATACAGTCATATTCTCACTGGCGCAATGTGGCTTCCCTGTGTCACTTCTACAAATACTTCCATGGCTTCTGCCCTGATGAACTTAGCTTACTGGTACCCACTTTGTATGAATTTACTCGAGCCACAAGATTATCAACTAGGTCCCACACTTTTGCTGTTAAACCAATAAATTTTAAAAGCAAATTCTCCTGCATCAGCTTTTCTCGCACTTCCCCCTATGGAATTCCCTTACTTGCTTCCGCGACAGCTACAATCTTCAAGAATTCAAATGTAAAGTAAATAGTCATCTCCTGATTCATTAATTTGCATCCTCTCTCTCTCTCTCTCTCTCTCTCTCTCATGCTGATTTCTCCGTCCACCCCACTCTTATTAGTATTCTCATCCTTCTCTTACCCTCTTCTAGACACCCCTATAACCTGTCACTCTTTCTCATAACTTTCCTCCTATATAACCCCCTGCTCAACAGTGGCAATATGATTGCTTCGGGCGATATGATTGTAAAAAAACAGATAGATAGATATGAAAAGTCCGAGATAGATAGATAGATAGATAGATAGATAGATAGATAGATAGATAGATAATATTCTCGTCCTTCTCTTACCCACTTCCTGACACCCCCGTAACTTGTCACTCTTTCTCGTAACTTTCCTCCTTTGTAACCCTTTGCTCAAAAGTGCAGTAAAATGTCTTGCTTGATGCGATATGATTATAAAAAAGATAGATATGAAAAGTCCGAGATAGATAGATAGATAGATAGATAGATACGGAAAGACCTAGATAGATAGATAGATAGATAGATAGATAGATAGATAGATAGATCGGAAAGACCTAGATAGATAGATAGATAGATAGATAGATAGATAGATAGATAGATAGATAGATAGATACGGAAAGACCTAGATAGATAGATAGATAGATAGATAGATACGGAAAGACCTAGATAGATAGATAGATAGATAGATAGATAGATAGATAGATAGATAGATAGATAGATAGATACAGAAAGACCTAGATAGATAGATTGATACGGAAAGACCAAGATAGACAGATAGATAGATAGATGTGGAAAGACCGAGATAGACAGATAGATAGATAGATAGATAGATAGATAGATAGAATTCTCGTCCATCTCTTACCCACTTCCTGACACCCCCGTAACTTGTCACTCTTTCTCGTAACTTTCCTCCTTTGTAACCCTTTGCTCAAAAGTGGCAGTAAAATGTCTTGCTTGATGCGATATAATTATAAAAAAGATAGATATGAAAAGTCCGAGATAGATAGATAGATAGATAGATAGATAGATAGATAGAATTCTCATACTTCTCTTACCCACTTCCTGACACCCCTTGTAACCTGTCACTCTTTCTCGTAACATTCCTCCTATGTAACCCCCTGCACAACAGTAGCAGTTAAATGCCTTGCTTTCGTGACACGATTATAAAAAAAATTCTTCTTTCTTCTTTGTTTTTCTCCGACCATTCTTCTTTCTCTACATCTTTCATTTTCTTCTGTTTTATTTTTACTTCTAATTTCATTCTTTTCTTTCTTTTTTTCCTTCTCGTCTTCCTATTTCCTTCTTTATTTCTGTATTTTTCTTTCTTGTTAAAATTATTTTTTTGTTGTTTTCCGCCTTGTTGATGTCTTCATGTTATTTCTTACAACGTTCATGCAACTTACTCTGATATTAAAAAATAAAAAATGCAAAAAATGTCTTCATTGAATATGTCCGATATTTGAAACGCTTAACCACATTTATTCAATCGACTGAATCATTCTTCCAATCCACTGACGCTGTTACCATTTAGGACCCTTTTTTTTCTTTGAAGTGTCATATCTTCTAGCAATAAAAAAAATTTCTTTCTAAATTATGACAGTATCTGAATGATTGAAATGAGTCGCCATTTTTTCCGACTATTTTCACTACGGCTGATAGACGTTCAGAATGTATGGTCCAACATCTTGAAAAAAAATAACAATAGGTTAAGCGAAGCGATTGTGATTTCAAGGCTAAGACGAATGAAACATAAATGCAAGAACAGCTATATATTTTTTTTATAAATTTCATCCTATGCTTTTTTGCTTTTTAAGTTTTTATATATATATATATATATATTTCAGAAAAGTGGTGATTGAATGATCGATGGAAGATTTTTTACAAGGAGAAACATGTTTATAACATTCCCAAGGTCTTTAAGATATAATTGTAAACAACAGGCAGAATTGGTTTTTCCTATCGTGTTTCATGGCTTTATTAAACTCTAATTTTATATTTGATCACAAGTATGGAGAATATAGTTTGGGTCTAACCCTCGGCAGTAAACAAGGTCACATGATAATTAGCACCTGCTCGCATCCAAGCAACGGGATGGTTATCTTCTCTCATTTCTCTCTCACCTCTGTTGGTGGTGGTGGCGAAGAAGGCTCAGCCGGCAGCCGAAGAAGAGGAATCACGTAGAAGTGTGGATGGCAGATGCGGCTGGGCCCTCTGACAACACGCTGTCGATCAGTTAAGATATTTTACTATTTATTACCCCAGAGCTTTTATTCTGAGCGTATAAAAAATTCTTCTCGAGTTGGAAATAGACGTGCCACGATTTATTTTTGAGAAGTAAAATCAACACATAAAATCATTTTTAATTAAAACTTTATATCTTCAGGAAATGTTCTCCTATCCATTAGTTTAAGCTGTGAGCATTCTAGACAAGGTTTTTCATTACTGAAAAATTATTTTAAAAATTCAAAAGTTTCGAAATACCATCATTTATTTAAATTCATATATACGCATATTAGAATGATGCAAGGGTAAAAAAGTTCGTAAATTAAAGAAACAATTGTAATATTCAGATATTTTTAAAATTTTCTGAATGTTATATTGTGTTCAGTGTGATTGGAACTATATTTTTTTTAATCGTGTTGCCCCAAGCAAGGCAATTTACTGCCACTGTTGTGCAGGGGGTTACATAAGGAATGTTATGAAGAGTGAGAGGTTGCAGGGGGTGTCAGGAAGAGAGTAGGAGAGGAAAGAGATTACTGCTAAGAGTTGGGTGGACGAGGAGGAATGCTATGAGGAGTGAGAGGTTGCAGGGGGTGTCAGGAAGAGAGTACTGATAAGTGTGGGGTGGATGTAGAAAAGCATGAGAGAGAGGATGAAAGTTAGTGAGACAAGAGATGACTATTAACTTTACATTTAAATTCTTGGAGATTTTAAATGTCAGGAAAGCAAGTATGCGGAAGATAATTCCACAGGCGGGAAGTTCGAGAAAAGAAGTTGTGGAGTAGAATTTGCCTGTACAATTTATTGGCTTCACAGTAAAATCTTGTGGCTTGAGGAAATTCGTATATGGGGTACCAGTGAGCTAAGTTTATCGATGCAGATGCTGTGAAAGTATTTGTAGAAGAGAAACAGAGAAGCCACACTGCGTCGGTGAGAAAGCGACTGTATCCTAGCTGCCAAATCGAGATCGATCACATTACATATTCTCCGCTGGATTCGGTCGAGGACACCTAAGTGGATAGCAGGAGCACCGGACCATATATCGCAGCAATACTCAATACACGGGCGGATGGTAGACTTGTATATGTGCAGGATTGTTTCGGACGGGAAAAACTTCCTGGCCCTACACAGAGAACCAACTTTCTTAGCAGCGGATTTAGCTATAAATTCTATATAGTTATTCCACTTGAGGTCTGGTGTTCTCACACCCGAGGACACGCAGTGTATCGCTTTCAAAACAAAATCTAGATTTCAGAAATTCAAATGTTAAGCACTGACTCTTTGATTTTGTTAGAAATAAACAAATTTACTCGAATTTACAAAACATTGCTTCAAACACACGCATAAGCGAATCCAAAACAAAACTCGTGAAATTTCACACCTTGATGCGAAAAGTTTTTCGGCTAATAAATTAATCCTAATTTTTCGCTATGTATCTATTCTAAGCCCTGCTCTGTTAACCATTTGATCAGAGCTAACAAGTACGTCTCAGGCTGCTTTCCATTGTCTCTTCTTCCATTTATCCGACCTGTGAGTACGAATTTCTCCAGGCCTTCCTTCCTTATTACGTGTCCCATGAAACTTTTTTTCTCTTCCTGATATTATTATCAGTTTTCTTCTCGTTTGCATACTTTCCAACACTTCATCGTTTCACAAGTACTCTCTCTATGGAATCCTCAGCATCCTTCTGTAAAACCATTTTTCTGATATCTGGAGTAGATAGACTAAACTATCGCCCGGTTCACACTCCACCCACGTCTATTGAACAGGTGAAGAGGCTCATCCCTTGTTTCCTGGTTAGGATGTGGTTTCCGGTTTTTCTCTTTTCCAATCTTTTCACTCTTTTTTTTTATTTTATTTTATTTTTTTCAATTGGAGTAGCTAGACTAAACTATCGCCTGGTTCACACTCCACCCACGTCTATTGAACAGGTGAAGAGGCTCATCCCTTGTTTCCTGGTTAGGATGTGGTTTCCGGTTTTCTCTTTTCCAATCTTTTCCTTCTCACGTAGCCCCCTGCGCATCAGTGGCGTTTTCGCCTTGCTTGGGGTGATATGATTAAAAAAAAAATCTCAAGCCTCTCCTTAATCTTTGATGGGATCGTCTAGCATTCACTTCCATACAGAAGGACAGATACCTAGAGTAATCCAGAGATCTTCTCTTTGTTTCTAATAAGATTTTTCTGTCTTTCAGTCGGAAGGTTAACTTCTGAAATGCGTCTTTGACCATACCAATATTTTCAAACATTTCGTAGATTGATGTTGGAAACAACAACGAAGACGTTGCGTAAAAGGCGATAGAAGAAACGCGAAAAAAAAAACAAGAAAGACCATAGAGAATATAATAAGTTTGTAGTGAATAATAAATTAAGAATTAAAATCAACCTTCTTCACTTTTACAAAAATTCACAACAATGAGTGAAATCCTGGTTTTCCCAAATAGAAAAAATATTGACCATGTGCTTAAAGAAAAAGTCGAAACCAGTTTTCGCAAGTAGGTATTAAATTGATTTTTCATCAATGGGAGCGACTTGCACGACTTGAGGACTTCGCGAGTCCGTGCGAAAAAATCGTATGACAATAAAAGGACCCCGATCAGCATCAATCAGTCAGTCAGTCAGTCAGATGGAAGCAGCGAGAAAGACAAAACTAAAATGTAACTTCAGCTTCAAAACAACCCGGAGATAAGATCAGGTCGCACCTTGTTCTCTTTCTCCTTCTTTCCCATGTAGTGATTCCTTTTACTTCTTCTTCTCCCTCCAGCGACATTCCTACTGAATACATACATACATACGTACGTACGCATATACTCTTTCAACAATACTACTACAAACATTTTCTACAAATCTTTATATCCATAACTTTATCATTGAACACGAATTCTACCCTTTACTTCTTAATAATGTTTCTAATTGCACATTAACTTCTACAATTTGTTCTATTCTTTCCTTTTAATAAATTTATATTTCAAAATGCAAAATATTGACTTGTATATATGCAGGATGGATTCAGGTGGAAAAAACATCCTGGATCGACATAGTGACCCAACCTTCTTAGCAGTAGATTTTGCTATGGATTCAATATAGTGGTTCCATTTGAGGTCTGAGGACAGGGTAAGTCCGAGGAGGCGTAGTGTATTACTCTCCAGGAGAATCGCTTGGTCCATGCTTATGGGAGACAGGAGAGGTTGCCTGTAATGGTTGACAGACAACAGCTTGGTCTTAGAGGAATTGAAGTTGACAAGCCACTTCTTGCCCCAGTTCACCACAGAGTGTAGATCCCGCTCAAGGTCAGCAGCGAGATTATGTCTGTCTGCCACGACAGGTTTGTTACTGGAGCGGGAGTATATTGTAGTGTCATCTGCGTAGATGCCTACTTGGGACTTGATCTCATCTGGGAGGTCGTTGATGAAAATAAGCAAGAGCGTCGGGCCCAGTATAGTGCCCTGTGGGACACCAGCATTCGTGCTGTAGGACGAAGAGGCACGCCCATTCAGAACGACCTTCATTTTGCGGTTATTTAAGAAAGATTGGATTAGGTCAAGCAGGCGACCGGTACTACCATAACCGCGTAGTTTGCATAGGAGGCCAGAGTGCCAAACCCTGTCGAAAGCCTTGGAGATGTCCAGAGCAACCGCGCGAGCCTCGTCAGACTCATCAAGGGCCTGTAGCATGTACTCTGTTACGGTTGTTAACAGGTCGGCCGTGGGCCTGGCAAAGCGGAATCCATATTGCCTGTCGGAGGGTGGTGAGATGATGAACTATTTCAACATTGATTATAGCCTCGAATACTTTCCCGAATATCTGTAGAAGACTGATAGGGCGATTGTTGGATGGGTCCGAGGGTTCACCACAATTCTTAAATACTGGAACGACTGAAGAGAACTTCCAGCATGCAGGAAAGCAGGAAGCAGAAAGGCAGTCGTTAAATAGTTTAGAGAGGACAGGGGAAAGTTCAAGAGCATACCTCTGAAAGACTATCACAGGGATTCCATCGTCTCCACACGCCTTATGGGGGTCGAGTTTTGAAATTACACTGGATACTACTGTCTAGGTAATATATACGTCGTGCAGTTTGGCCTCGGTTCTAATAGGGAAGTCGGGTGGGTGTACTCCGGACGAGTCGAATGTGGAGTTGGATGAGAATCTGTGGGCAAAGCACTCAGCTTTTTCCGCAGATGACGTGAGAACCTCAAATCCATGGATTAAAGGAGGTATTGAGGGTTTCCTATTGTTGAGCACTCGTTTACACATCCTCCAATAGTCCTTGGAGCCGAACTTTCGGTCAGCTATGTGCTGTCGCATTCTCTCAGCAAACAACTGTTTGGCGTTATTTAGGGTTCTCTTGCACTCATTACGAGCAGATGTGAACAGGCGCCTATTGTGATCAGTTGACTGTCTCCGGAATAGACGGAAGTAATGGTTCCTGTGGGCAATGGCGGCTGAGCAGGCCGGAGAGAACCACGGATAGGAATGAGGTTTTAAGCAATACTTCCTGGTGGGTATGAAGGCATCAATGCCAGCTTTCACCCATGACGAGACCTCAGAGGCACAGTCATCAACTGCTCTTCTACACTTATTCACATATTCCAATCTGATACCAACTTAACGAAAATAGCCTTCTGATTATTCTGATGATAATTCTGTACAAAACTTGTAAGCTGTAGGGAATTCGGTTATGTCTGACACAAGGCCGAATCAAAGAAACATTAACCATTTCCTTATAGCTAAATTGGTGACCCCTGACGTACAAGGAATAAGCATACCACATCTGCAAGTTAAATATAAAATTGTGAATATTAGACTGTTATACCTGCGATTGAACGAAGGTTTGTTTAAAGTATAAAAAGAAAACGTAACGAAAATACGTAGGGAGAAGTAAAGCAAAAAAGTAAAGAGAACAATAATATTTGGATGCATTTAGTGTTTTATAGCCATTTCTTTAAATACATATTTTAACGTTGGAAATTCAATGTATATTGACAAATGGAATATCGATTCTTTCGTGTTAGGAAGTTTGTTTTATTTTTGTTTTTTAATCATTTCAGCCTAAGCAAGACATTTTTACTGCCACTCTTGCGCAGGGGGTTACATAGAAAAAAGTAATGAGAAAGAATGGTTAGTTATATGGGAGGTCAGTAGGAGCGTAATAGACGGATGAGAATACAGGTGTAGTGGGGGTAGAGTGGATGGTAAAAAAAAGAGAAAGGACATTACATTTAAATTCCTGGAGATTGTAGCTATCCGGGAAGCAATTATATAGAATGGAATTCCACAGGCGAGAAGTGCGAGAAAAGAAGCTGTTAGAGTAGAAATTGCGGTTACATTTTATCGGTTTCACTGTAAAAATGTGGGACCTAGTTGATAGTCTAGTAGATCGTGTAAATTCATACATAGGGGACACCAGTGAGCTAAGCTTATTGGAGCAGAAGCTGTGAAATTATTTGTAGAAGAGGCACAGAGATGGCACGTCACGCTGGTAAGAGAGCGACTACAGCCGCGCTGCGAATTCGAGATCGATCACATTAGAGATTCTCCGTTGGATTTTGTCAAGAACCCCAAGGAGAATAGCAGGGAAACCCGACCAGATATGGCAGCAGTATTCAATACACGGACGAATAGTAGTTTTATATATGTGCAGGATGGATTCAGAGGGGAAAAACTTCCTGGCCCTCTACAGTGAACCGACCTTCTTAGCAG
>JBBBDQ010000754.1:172500-247500 GCA_037127315.1 Ascarosepion bandense | reverse complement strand
TTAACGTTCACGTAAAGGGGTATTTTTAAACGCGCAATTTTTTAAAATTATATGTAATTATAGCGTTTTCATCCACGGTTGTATGTACCTAATAAATACTTTATAGTATGGTTACATTTAGTCATAATTTCTCTTCTTTCCTTCAATGGTTCATTTCTGTTTGGAAATGGCATAATCGCTAACTTTTCTTCCTGGCAAAGTCTACATATTTTGCCACCGTTGTAATGCTTGGCTGTTTTCACTATACTCCACGTTATGTCTGGATCTTTTCCATATTTTGACTTCAATTTCCACACGTGGTTAGCCAATTTTGTACAGTTTTCTTAAGTTTTCTATTTTGAATGTAAAGTTGTGATTGAACCACCTGGTCATAAAAGTGTCTTTAGTTGATCCCAAATATATTTTATTTTGGCCATTTAAGTCATGTACTTTTACCTTGCAAATGACTTCTTTTCAAGTCCTTGAAGTGAGCATTTTTTGTCCTTTATATACTACACACACACTCTCACACACATATATATATATATATATATATATATATATATCGAGTGTCCATAGCTGATAAGTAGAATCTCCGACTGACGCCAATTCGGTCGGGTTTCAATCCTGGGTAAAAAGTAATCGGATGTCTAACTATACTGACGAGCTGTGATACAGCGAAACAGATCTGTCTGAGGATGACACTAATATATATATATATATATATATATATATATATATATATATATATATATTACCAATTGTTCATGCAATATATGAACAATGATTCACTGATTTCAATGTATGGGGTTACTGATTAAGGTCGTTGCAAACAAGATGAACGGATGAGTACAGTTTTAACAGCATACGTAGTAAACGTTGCAGAGGTTAATAGAGATGAAGATCTTAGTGATAGGATAAGTATGCTTTTGGATGTTGTTTTATTGGAGCACCTGTTCTTAGAAAGAAAATTGGAAAACAAATTTCTTCTTTCTAACGAAAAAGAGACGAATAAATAAGCTTTCTTTCACCGACTTCGATGTAAAGGTCAATGCTGCTAGCCTAGTTGGATTATTCAAGAATATAATTTTTTCCAAAATTGCAAATAATTTTAGGATTTCTCCACCTGGAAATCACGTAGTGGTAGGTAGAAACTTTTATCACGATTTTCTACGAGAGCTCATTAATTTACTAATGGGAACTGTATTTTCTACTATTCTAAGCATTTCCTATTAACACATATTTTCAAGGCATAAACTACTAATCCTATACAATACAGCTTAGAGTTACTAAAGAAGTAGATCTTCGTCGCCAATTTTTTGTGGAGTAGTTGTGGCGAAACTTTGCCGCTAAGAGTAGCGACCTGATTGAGCCGGAAGCAAGAGATGGAACACAGGAGGTAGGTTGAAAACAGTATATTAGTATAACAACAACAAAAAATATTCAAAATAAGTGTTAATTATAAATAACTCTGATGGTATTATTACGCTGCTTATTGACTGACCAGCTTCTGAAATTCGATCTGACTTTCTTGATTTTCCTTCTGCAGTCGAAGGAATATTTTTCCATATTTTTTTTTGTTGTTGCTGTTGTGTAGTGTGGAACTTTACCAGCTGTAATAAAATATTCTTGAAGTCCTCCATTTTGGGTCTTTTCTCTTCACGTAGTACTTTACGAAAACTCCTGTTGTCCGAGGGCTATTTTTTAATCCCGGAGATTCTTTGCCAATATTTGTCGCAAATATTTGTCGTAAATCTTCGTCGCCAAAGTCATTTTTCACCCCTTTAAGCTTTGCAGAAACGTCTTCGGGGCTAGGAAGAGGGTAGTGATAGTCCTTCAGAACAGCATTCAGTCATGTTGAAAAATCAGCGCAAATGCGTATACTGCTCCTGTTAAATGCTCTCCGGAAATGACGCAGGTAATCATATATAACAAGAGAAAGAGTCCCTTCCTCCTATGAGGGCACCTCAACAAGAAAAATCACTTGATTTAGCTCGACAAACTATATTGACATTTTCTAAATATTTTAACCTATAAATCTTAAGGAAAAAAATTGATTGAAAATATAAGATATTACTTTTCCGACACAGTTAATGAAACGTGCATAAAAAAAAGATAGGTGTTCAGTATATGATATTTTTTAAATCATTTCACTCCAAGCAAGGCGTGACCACTACTAGAGTGCATGAGATTAAAGTGATAGAAAAGACTGGATTAAGAGGCTATTGAACGAAGAATAAAAGAGGAATCGGATTCATGAAGATAAGAATTGATATAGAGCTGAAATTTTCTTATATTGTAGCTACCATGGAAGCAAGTAAACGGAAGAGAGTTCCATAGATGGAGAGTGCGGGAAAAGAAACTACTGGAGTAGGGGTAGCGGTTACATTTGTGTATTTCAACGTTAAAAAGTGGGACCTAAATGGCAAACTAGTAGCGCGCTTATTTTTACGTTTTCGGCTCACCAGGAAAAAAGCTCACAGTGACCCAACCATTCTAGTAGTAGATGCCGACATATATATATATATATATATATATATATATATATATATATATATATATATAAGCGTAGATCGAAGAATGTGATCTATCAAGCCATCATCTAGTCTAAGGAAAATATGGAGAGATGTAATGTTTATACCGGAAGGCTCCGGGCGATCGATATTGTAACGTGGCTCATTAAACTGATTGTTCGGTGGAGGTTGCATTCGTTTGCACCTGGCTACTCAGGCAGTACTATGAAAATTTCTGGTGGAGTGAATTATCCTGGTGCTCTTTTTCTCAAAAACGGTGCCCAACTGACCTAACTATACTGTACAGACGACAAAATAAAAAAATAACAGGCACGCACGAAATATTAAAAAAAAGTATGAATGGCGACAATTTATCCATCGCACAATACATATATATGTATATATATATATGTATAAATGAGAAATAGGGAATGTTGCAAAGAATATATATATATATATATATATATATATATATATATATATATATATATATATATAAAATGCGCAAAAGTTGAAAAGAAATTCAAGTAATTCTTGAAATCACTATATCAGATTTACGTCGAAGTTTTCGCAATAAATTTGGTATTAAGCATTCTATGCACAAATCCCCATGAGTAAAATAGGCTTGCTTTAACATAGACTCACTCGTGAATTAGAAGCCATTCCCTTTCTGTTCCCTTTAGACAGTATAAAATAGAAACTTTATGCACAAGTCCTTACGCACATTTCTTCTATGAAGCAATCCGTTATAAAATCATTATGATCAGACTATTGAAACTTCATAATGTCAAAAACATTTTGAAAAATGGTTTCCAGGTCTCAACAGATCAACTATCTTCATAATTTCTAAGAAATATGATGAAGCATTTAGCAGAATGTCTTTCACTAGATTCCCTCTTTAAGCTCCCAATATTTCTGGCGTGTATGCATAAATCTACGGGTGTTGCATACCCTCCTCGCCGGGTATGTACTTCTTGTGTCAATTCACCGATTTTCACGTTTTGCGTTTTCTTCCTTCATAAATGTCTATACATAATTCTTATCTTCGTCACAATGTAAATGAATGACGAAATATAATCCAATTAAAATGACTTCAAAATGACTGTTTTTCTATCAACTAATAAAATCGACAGACATTATGTTGTAGATTCCCTGTGAGGAATCACACAAAATATTGAACAAAAAAACAGGAAAATAGATTACATTAAACGTAAAGGTACAACTAGCCTCCCAGAGAGTAAAATACTACGCCTCCTTGGCCTTACACTCTCGGCGGACCTCAAATGGAATGACTATATTGAATCCATTGCCAAATCTGCTGCTATGAAAGTCGGCTCCCTGTGCAGGGCCCGGAAATTTTTCCCACCTGAAACTATTCTGCACATATACAAATCTACCATCCGCCCGTGTATTGAATATTGCTGCCATATCTGGTCGGGTGCCCCTGCTGCTCTCCTTGGGCTTCTTGACAAAATACAAAGGAGGATCTGTAACGTGGTTGATACTGACTTGGCAGACTGGCTGCAGCCGCTCTCACACCGGCGTGATGTAGCTTGCCTGTGCCTCTTCTACAAGTACTTTCATGGCTTCTGCTCCGATGAGCTTAGATCACTGGTGCCGCCTAAGCACGAATTTACACGAGATACTAGATTAGCAACTAGGTCCCACCCTTTTACAGTTAAACAAATAAGATGTAACCGTAAATTCTACTCCAACAGCTTCTTTTCTCGCGCTTCCCGCCTGTGGAACTCCCTTCCACAAGTCTGCTTTCCCGACAGTTACAATCTCCAGGTGTTTAAATGTAGGGTCAATAGACACCTCCTATCACACTAACTCCCAACTATTCTCACAACACTCTCATCTACCCAACCCTCATTCTCGGTATCCTCACCCGCCTATCACCCACCCTCTGTTATTTCCTATATTTAATCAGCCTTTCTCCACTCTACGTAGCCCCCTGCACAGTAGTGGCAGTGACATGCCTTGCTCGGGGTGAAACGCTTATAAAAAAAAAGGTCTGCCAAGTCAGTATCAACCACGTTACAGATCCTCCTTTGTATTTTGTCAAGAAGCCCAAGGAGAGCAGCAGGGGCACCCGACCAGATATGGCAGCAATATTCAATACACGGGCGGATGGTAGATTTGTATATGTGCAGAATAGTTTCAGGTGGGAAAAATTTCCGGGCCCTGCACAGGGAGCCGACTTTCATAGCAGCAGATTTGGCAATGGATTCAATATAGTCATTCCATTTGAGGTCCGCCGAGAGTGTAAGGCCAAGGAGGCGTAGTATTTTACTCTCTGGGAGGCTAGCCTGTCCCATGCTAATGGGAGGTAGATGCGATTGTCTATGGTGGTTAGTTGATAACAGCTTTGTTTTGGAGGCATTGAAATTTACCAACCATTTCCTCTTGCCTTTTATATATATATATATATATATATATATATATATTATCAATTTGCTGCACAAATCGCTAATATATATCGATTTGTGAAAAACTGCAAACTTGAAACTTCTGAATATCGTTTCTTATGTCTTTGTCTATGCGTGTATCAAATTTGATTAAAATCGGACCACTCCTTCTTTAATCCGATTTTTTCGATTATCGATTTTCGATATTTATCAGGGGTACCTCGACACAAAACCTAGCTAAGAACACTCGCAGACGCTTATAGTACAAATGTGTAAATTTTCAAGAAAATCGGTTCAGCCGTTTCGGTGTCTCTAAGTAGCGGATAGACACATACACAGACACACACACACACAAAGTTCCATTTATAAATAAGTTTAGATTACTCATAGGCAAACATGGGAAAGGGGCAATGATTGTGAATGCTTGTAACAGATTGATATAGTCGAATCTGCGGTCAAGAATATGATGTCATCCAATCAATGGTTTCCATGTCTCAATAGATCAACTATCTTCATGATTTCTAAGAAATATGATGAAGCATTTGGCAGAATGTCTTTCACTAGATTCCCTCTAAAAGCTCCCAATATTTCTGGCGTGTAAACATAAATCTACGGGTGTTGCATACCCACCTCGCCGGGTATGTACTTATGTCAATTCACCGATTTCCAAGATCATTTTGCGTTTTCTTCCTTCATAAATATCGATAAAAGAACTTCTTCGTCACAATGTAAATGAATGACGAAATATACGGGACTTAATATGAATTCAAAATGACTGTTTTTTTTTATCAACTGATAAAATCGACAGACATCATATATAAAATAAAAATATTCCATGTCTATTCGCTTTTCTTTTGATCTTTTCAATAAAGCGGTGGCTTGGTTGCATTGTGGAATGTGCGGTTTGGTCTGATCAGAACACACACCCATACAAGGCGGACCAGGACGTAGGCGATCATGGATTTCCCTGGTGGCTCTTAGCACACCTTCTCCTGTTACACCATGCAACCCTCGTTTCATCATCCAGCTGATTAGATCCTTCAAATATGTTATGCGCTGCTTTCCCCTGTCTCTTTTTCCCTCTCTCTGACCTGTTAGTATTAGGTTCTCCAAGCCCTCCTTCCTCGTTGCATGTCCTAGGAACTTCAGCTGTCTCTTCCTGATACTCAGTATTAATTTCCTTCCATCATTTCGTTTCCATCATTTCCAAAACTTCATCATTGCTCACATGTTCGATCCATGATATTCGCAACATCCTTCTGTAGAACCACATTTCAGTTGTCTCAAGTTTTTCCTTTATTTTCGATGATATTGTCTAGCTTTCACTGTCATATCGAAGAACCGACATCACATAACAATCCAGTACTCTCCTCCTTAGCTGATATTACCCAACAGTCCAGTACTGTTTTCTTTTGTTAATATTTTTATGTTTCTTAATCTTGTAGCGGATAAAAGATTAATTAAGATCAACCTTCCTCTTCACTGTTACGAAAATTCACAAAGACGTGTGAAATTCTGGTTTTCCCAAATAAAAAAAAGGATTGACCATATGCTTCAAGAAAAAATCGAAACAGATTTCGCAAGTAGGTGTTAAATTGATTTTTGACCAATGGGAGCGACTTACAAGACTTTAGGATTTCGAGCAAGTGCAAAAATCTGAATACTTTAAAAGTCCCCGGTCAGCGTCAAGACAATCAGTCACACATGGAAGACAAGCTAAAATGAAACGAGAGAAGCTTCAAGATGATCCGGACAGTTGTCCTCTTTCTCTTTCCTTCTGCTGATTCCTTTTACTTCTTTTCCACCCAAAGACATTCCTACTGAATACAAACATACACACGTACGTACGCATATACTCTTTCAACAGTTATTACTACGAACAATTTCTTCAACTCTCGATACCCTTAACTCAACTATATAATTGAACACGAACTCTACTCTTAACCTCTTAATAATGTTTCTAATTGCACATTAACTTCTACAACTTGTGTTATTCTTTGCTTTTTATAAATTTCTATTTTAAAATGCAAAAAGTATATTTTATTCTTACACTATTCCACACAATTCCACATATTCCAACCAGCTGACAACCAACCTTCTGATAGCGATAAAAACATCCTGATATTTCTGATGATGAATAATCTGGATAAAACTTAAAAGCTGTAGGGAGTTGGGTTATGTCTGACACAAGGCCGAATCAAATATTAACCAGCCCCTACGGCTTCAATCTAAGTTCATCAAATTTAGTATCGTAAATGTAGAAATGTATATAATTCCTCGAGTTATTTTAGCATATAACGAGGCGTGTACTGTTGCATTATGTAGACATTGTATCATTTTATTCGCTCACGGATATCCCTGATAATTCTTGAGAACGAAGGCTATCATGGCTCTCCACCATTCCATATCTCTTGAAGTTCTTAGTAACGTGTACTTTTTTGGTATACATTCTTGCCCACGTCAAATAGGGAGCACGTATCCTCTACCTGTTTCTTTTACTTTCGGCATTTCTTGTGTGTGTCAAATTCTTCCAGTCTTCCTTCCTTATTATTCATCAATAACACTTGTATGTCTCTTTCTACTTCTGTCTATAAGTGTTTTTTTTTTCATATTCCCTAATAATTCTTCGTTGCTTAAACGCTAGGTTCATGGTTGAAATACCAATGACCATAAAATAAATCGATATTAAATTCAAGAAAAAGCGTATAGATAAATAGCTGTTTGGAATTCTTAGGAAATTTGCTGCCTTGTTTTTAATTTTCTAAATATGAGAACGAAATATTTTTGCCTTGCGTTAAAAAAACTGGGAGTCCAAGAAAGAAGAAAATTCTTGTTGAAGCCATTATAGCAAATATTTTTATTCGGGCAATTTAGCTCGGTCAGTCCTAAATTTATTTTGTCAGTCATCATGATCTTGTATTAAGGTTGGAATGTTTTTTTTGTTTTGTTTTTTTAATCATTTAACTCCAAGCAAGGCATATACCACTGTTGCGCAGAGGATTACGTAAGGGGAAGTAATGAGAAAGAGGGTTAGTTATAAAATTATCAGCTCGTCAAATTCAATTCTTCTAAAACGAAGCTGCTGTCAATTAACCACCACAGACAACCGCACCTCCCTCCCATTAACAGGGAACAGGCTTGCCTCCCAGAGAGTAAATCACTACGCCTGCTTGGCCTGACACTCTCAGCGGACCTCAAGTGGAATAACTACGTCGAATCCATTGCTAAATCCGCAGCTATGAAAGTCGGCTCTCTGTGCAGGGCAACGGAAATTCTTTCCGCCTGAATCTATCCTGCACTTATATAAATCCACCATCCGCCCGTGTATTATATATGTATACTGCCCCCACATCTGGTCGGGTGCCCCTTCTATTCTCCTCGGGGTTCTTGACAAAAACTGCGTAGAATCTGTAATGTGATTGATACCGACTTGGCTGACCGCCTGCAGTATCTCTCTCACCGGCGTGACGTGGCTTCGCTGTGCATCACCTATAAATACTTTCATGGCTTCTGCTCTGACGAACTTAAATCACTGGTGCCCCCTAGATGTGAATTTGCATGAGATACTAGATTGGCAACTAGGTCCCACCCTTTTACAGTGAAACCGATGAAATGTAACCGCAATTTCTACTCCAACAGCTTCTTTCCTCGCACTTCCCGCCTGTGGAATTCCCTACCGCATGCTTGCTTCCCCGACGGCTACAACCTCCAGGAGTTTAAATGTAAGGTCAATAGACACCTCCTAACACACTAACTCACACCCAGTCTCTCCAACTCTCTCCCTTTATACATCCTAAGTCATCTATCACCCTCCTTCTAACATTTCCCACACCCAATCGCTCTATGCCACCCCCTGCGCTATAGTGGCAGTGGAATGCCTTGCTTGGGGTGACACGATTAAATAAAAAAAATAAAAAAATAAAAAAAATATTAATTTCTTCTAATTTAGACGTTGGCAGTGTACGACCAAAATGAACTTTTTTTTTAACCCTCTAGGGCCATTCGTATCATATTTGATACAGTATGGAAACAAGCCTTGAAAGTAATATTTTCCTGAAAAATTTTTTAAGAGAAATATTTTATAAATTTCAAATGAAAGCAGTACTGACTGCTCAGTCAATGAATACCAAATGTTTCCTTATAGGGAAATACAAAATGTTTCGTTATAGGGAAATACTGTATCAAATATGATACGAATGGCCCTAGAGGGTTAAGCAGTCGCTTGATCAGTGCTTTTCATTCGTTGCGTTCTGGAGATGGTCGCTCACTTAGGGTCAATTAACATTAGCAACATAACATTAACAATCGTCCGTGCATAGAATTGGTCGCTGACGAAGACGGTCGCATACGGCAGGTTCCATTCTATATTATCAGCTAGAGATGTAAGAATATTTCAGCAACTTATTTTCCAAGCTACGAGAAGAACGTTGTTGGGGATATTCTTAATAAAAAAAAAAAAACTATTTTTCCTTATAATAGAAGTGATTCCAAGAAAAATGACAAAAATATTTGGGATCTCTTTAGCAAATATAGATTCTTCTGTAGACTGAAGAACATTTTAACTTTATATTTTTCAAACTTTCGAAATGATACCTAATCTTTCCTTAAGTCAAAACCTGTGAGACCAAGAAGAAAGAAACTCATTATTCTGAACATTATAGCAAATAATGTGCCTCTGTTGCAGTGGATATCGACTCGAAACGACAAATCGGAGAGCCGAGTTCGAATTCCAGTTGAATTCATGACATTCACTTACGCATATATACCCTTGGTAAAGGTATTAATCCGTCTCTTCCCTCCGGTTATGGGTTAAATGACAAAGCAGATTGGGTTCTATAGCCTTGGCTGGCAACCCGTCTACCGCAGAAAGCAATGGCAACCTACTGCGGGACAATCTTCTGCCCAGTCAGTCATGTCTCGAAAGAGACATGATCGTCCAAAGCGTGTATCATGACTGATTGATCGCAAACATACATTCAGCTAAACATTTCAATATATTTTTCAAGCTATACGGAGAATGTTGATTTATGAATTTGACGACTAATCGTCCCTTAAAAGTTAAAGTTTGTGAGTCCATGAAAAAAGTCACACATTAATAGGAGCATTATACAAAATATACATTAAGATGAATAATCTTGATATTATTTCGAAATTTTTCCTCATCATGGTTGATATAGGTGTTATAATAGACACAAGGTTTCGACCATGTACCTTTTGGTCATCATCAGGTGTCTATAGATATTGATTATCTCGTTGATTATTGCCAAATATCCAGTGAAATCAATTATTGTCCTTTCATGTTGGATTCTTTGGTTCTTTCACTACCAAGTCCAAGGATCGAACGCATGACCACTAGTGATACTAACACCTATATAATCAACTACTATATCCACTACGCCACCGAAGGACTTTAGTGATGTATTTTTGGAGCCTTTTATATTCAGTGTCAGATGAATAATCTATATCAACCAATCTATGGACACCTAATGATGACCAGAGGGTAATTGGTCGAAACATTGTGTCTATTATAGCACCTATATCAACCAAGATAAGGAAAAGTTCGAAATAATTTCAAAATTATTGAAAATTACTCATCTCAGAAAAATAAAAATTAACATGAATATTGATGAAAATGTTAATTTTTTTTTTCAAGCGATATGCAGAAAATTCTAGGGGATATTGTGAATATGACAAGAATTTTTCCCAATTTTTAGAACTGTTTCCGAAAATAGAGACAAACTTATTGAAATCATTGTGGCAAATATACATTTAGTGAAATATTTTAACAACATATTTTGCAAGCTGTATGTATGATTGTGGTGCAGTGGATATCGGCTCGGAACGAGAAATCGGGGAGCCGAGTTCGAATTCCAGCTGAATTCATCTCATTCACTTACGCGCAAATACCCTTGGGAAAGGTATTAATCCGTCTCTTCCTTCCAGTTATGGGTTAAATAACAGGACAGATTGGGTTCTATAGCCTTGGTCGGCAACCAGTCTACCGCAGAAAGCAATGGCAACCTACTGCGGGATAATCTTCTGCCCAGTCAGTCATGTCGCTTTCGAGACATGATCGCACAAGCGTGTTTCACGTATGGTACCTAACGGACTGAATGAAGATTATAGTCGGATACATAAATAAAGCATCTTCAAGGTATAAAGTGGGGGATCAGTTTATTACTTCATAACATTAGAAAACTGATCCCCCATTTATTACCAATTATTAATACAATCCGTCTCTTCTCCCTTCATTTATACTTTAAATAGCAGAATAGAAAATCTTCTGCCCAGTCAGTCATGTCACTTTCGAGACATGATCGCCCAAGCGTGTTTCACATATGGCACTTAACTGAACTGCATGTATGATTCTCTAGCCGTCCATTATCCTGTTTGTACTTTAAATTCTAATCCGTAAATGAAGCAAATGAGCTTATCTTATCACATAAAAAGGTTTCCGTTTGAAAACGTCGTTCACTTACAGCCATCAGCTATGAAACCATAGATATTTGTAAATGTTTGGCGACAGTATTTCTTTAGAATTCACAATTCGCGACACACATTTGAAGTATTCTTAACCTAACTCGAATGCAACTCTCTATCAAGAACAATATTCCTTTCTGAAAAGATCGTGCCACCAAATGTAAGGTATTTTGAAATTAAATCTCTTTTTCTCATCTTGGTTGGTATAAGTGTTATAATAGACACGACGTTTCGATCAAGTACCCTCTGGTTATCATTAGGTGTCCATAGATATTGATTAGCTCGTTGATTATTGCAAAATATCCTGTGAAATCAGTTATTGTTCTTTCATGTTAGATTTTTTGGTACTCACATCACCAAGTCCAAGAATCAAACTCATGACTGATGGATGATAGCTAACGCAAATATTACGAACTACTATATCCAATACGCCACCGAAGAACTTTAGTTTAAACTTCTGGAATTAAATTTTATTAGTTCTTTGTTTTTTTGTTTTGTTTTTGTTTTTTTATCTTATCACTTTAAACAACGTGGGGCAGCCACTAATGCGCAGGGGGTTACAGATATATATATATATATATATATATATATATAGAGAGAGAGAGAGAGAGGGAGAGAGATATATATAGAGAGATATATATCGAGAGATAGATAGAGAGATAGAGAGATAGATAAAGAGAGAGAGAGAGAAAGAGAACAAAGTATAGGTGAGTTGATAAATAGATAACAGATGGATAGAATTCAGGGGGATAGAAGATGCAATTGACGTTGCATTTAATCTTTTGAAGGGTGAAGCTATCAAGGAAGCAAATAAACAATAGGGTGTTCCAGAGGTAGGAAATGCGAGAAGAAACACTAGAAGGCATTACTTACTTCGTGTGGTGAATCGTGGGTGTATAGGCCTGGCGTGGAAAACGAGTGAAAAAAAAAAAAGAAAAAAGAATATAGTCGCCCTAAGATCTTAATTTAAGAAAGACACGGTCTTTGAACTAGAAGAATTTGCAAGAGTTGTTGGGCGGACGTAGGCAAATTTTTCGCGATATCAGCTCGGCATAAAACCCCACGCGAAAGAAAAACGTCAAAACGCGTGTGAACATAGTACTACGTAAAGGGAAAGATTTTGAGATTTTGGATCAAGTTTTTCACAAACTACAACAGAGTAGAAGAGCCGGTTACATTGAACTATTTCAAACGGTAAAAGAGGGAGGCGTAGATATCAATCTAGTAGCAAACGTAAATTTATGTGGTTCGGGCATCAGGGAAAAAAAAACACGTCAAAGCAATCGCGATACAAATATTTATAGAAAAGACAGAGCGAAGCCCAAACGGTCAGTCAATCAGTTAAGTGCAACGTGATATACGCTTTGGGCGATCATGTCTCGAAAGAGACATGACTGACTGAGCAGGAGATTTTCTATCTTGCTATTTAAAATATAGCCGAAGGTAGAAGAGACGGATTATATTAATAATTAGTGATTAGAGGGGGATCAGTTTATTACTTCATTACAACAGAAAACTGATCTCACAACCTATGCCCAGTAGAAGCATTACTTATGTTTCCAACTATTATCTTCGTTCTGTCAGTTAAGTGCCATACGTGATAAACGATTTGGGAGATCATGTCTTGAAAAGACATGACTAACTGGGCAGAGGATTGTCCCGTATTAGGTTGACATTACTTTCTGCGGTAGACTGGTTGCCAGAACACAATCTGTTTTATTATTTAACCCATAACTGGAGGGAAGAAAGGGATAAATACCTTTGCTAAGGGTATATGTGCGTAAGTGAATGCAAGGAATCCAACTGGAATTCGAACTCGGCTCCCCGATTTGTTGTTCAGAGTCGATATCCACTGCACAACAACACACATCCGAAGCCGCAACACATCAGTGAAAAAGTGACTGAAGTCGAAATGCCACGTCAGGATCAATTTCATTGCAGAAACTTCTTTGGATTTTGTCTAGACTCTCGAGGATCATCGATATCAGGATCATTGGACCAGTCATGGCCACAGAATTCCATGCATGGACGAATGGCAGATTTATAAATATGAAAGGTAGATTTTGACGAGAAATACTTTTTACATGGCATTCCACGTCTCCCTATCCCTGGTGGCTCTTAGCACGCCGTCTCCTGTTACACTATGCAACCCTCGTTCCATCAACCAACTGATTAGGTCCTTCAAATATGTTATCTGCTGTTTTCCCCTGCCTCTTTTTCCCACTATTTAGCCTGCTAGTATCAGGTTCTCTAAGCCCTATTTCCTCATTGCATGTCCTAGGAACCTCGGCTATCTCTTCCTGATGCTCAGTATTAATTTCCTCCTCATTTCCATCCTTTCCAAAACCTCATCATTGCTCACATGCTCGATCCATGATATTCGCAGCATCCTTCTGTAGAACCACAATTCAGTTGCTTCCAGTTTTTCCTTCATCTTTGATGGTATTGTCCAGCATTCACTGCCATATTGAAGAACTGACAACACATAGCAATCCAGTACTGTCTTTGTTTCTAGTGAAATTGTCCTGTTTCTTAATACTTTACTCAACTTCTGGAATGCTTTCTTCGCCATGCCAATTCGCCTTCGGATCTCTGTGTCGCACTTTCCGTCTTCTGTTATAACACTTCCCAGGTATTTTAATTTTTGTTCCTGCTTGATACTTGCATCCTCCACTTGGATTTGGCATATTGGGTTTCACTTTTTAACCGCAATAGATTAACATTTCTTTCTGTGGCAAACTGATTGCCAACCACGGCTATATTATACTGTCCTGCTATTCTATCACGATAACAGCAGTTAGTCAAGTGCCATACAAGGAACACACTTGGCCGATTACATATCTTTCAATCCATAACTGACTAGGTAGATTTTTCTGCTGTAGGTTAATTTTTCTTTCTGTAGCAGACTGGTAGCCAACGAAAGCAATAGATACGCATCAGTTCTGTTATTCACCCTACAGCTGTAGGCAGAAGAGATGGATTAATACATTTCCCAATGTTTTTTCTCGTAAGTGAATGCAACGAATTTAACTGGAATTCGAACTCGGTACACTGATTTTTCACTCTGACAGGATATCCATTGAACTTCAACGTTCAACCTTATTTATATAACCACTAATACGTGGCGACCTGAAACAGCTGGGTTTTCTGCTAGGGCTTCTAATGGTGATGTACCCAATCTTTTCTTGAGATACCCCAAAGTCATCATGTAGATATAGATACTTGCAAGAAAATGCCATAAAATGTAGTAATTCAAAACCATTCAATTATTATTACAAAATATCTATCTATCTAAGTAAATAACCTAGAGAGCCAACGAACCTACCAAGGTTTCACCAATCCAATTTGGTGAAAACCTTGGTAAGTTCGTTGGCTCTCTAGGTTAGTTATTTACTTAGTTCGCTCTACTTGCGTATTGAGCGCGGTATGTTTGTGGTTACTCGTCTCGGGTTTTTTTCTTCTTTGGAGTAACGTACTTTGACTGATGTTCGGGTGCTTAGCTCGTTCTTTTTTATGGCCATTTTTTCCTTCCGCGTATATACTCGGAGGGATTTTCGAAACGAGTATAACGCCAAGTCTACATCTATATACACAAAGAATCTCAAGCTAGCCAAAACCTACCGCTAAATAAAACTCATTTTCGTAACAAAAATTTATCGTAGATAATCAGGCCGGTAGAAATAAATATATAATACTGTTTGATTATAAACAGAATATCTACTTAAATACGAGTATCGATCCAAAATAGTGTTCAAACAAATCATTTCAAATTGTCGGTTGCTTATAACCAGTTTCGTTAATCTTCGTTAATTTCCGTAACATGATGATTATCGTAAATAATCAGGCCGGTAGAAATAAGTATATAATACTGTTTGATTATAAACTGAATATCTACTTAAATACGAGTATCGATCCAAAATAATGTTCAAACAAATCATTTCAATTTGTCGGTTGTTCATAACCGATATCGTTAATTTCCGTGATATATATATATATATATATAGCGCTCTAGGTATTGGGCGCGTATAATGATATGCGCTAAAAAGTCTGCCCACTTTCACGCCCATAGCCCCGGGGTAGAGTCGCCGAATAACGCCAATTCGGTCGGGTTTCAATCCTGGATAAAAAAAGCAATCGGAGTCTAACCGTACTGATGAGCTGCGAAACAGATCTGTCTGCGGATGACAATACTATATATATATATATATATATATATATATATGTGTGTGTGTGTGTGTGTGGATGTTATACTCTCATTACGATTGAACTGTCTGGAGAAGAAAATTTTAAAAATAGGCTCCACTTCAGCTATTTGCGCGACTCTTCACAAATGAATTGAGTTCTCTCAGTGACTGGCGTGTGTAAACACTGCTGTTATACAACACGTTAAAATTTCCCTTTTATCATTCCATGCGTCGATGGCTTAGGGGGAAGCGACTCCGACTGACAACAAATCGGTTGAGTTTCGATCTCAGTCAGAGGCGAGTGGATGCTTCTAGCCACACTGATGAGCTGTGAAACAGGCTTGTATATGGATGACTAATATATATGTATAATTATGAATTAATTGTACATTGCGATACAAAAATTTCTATGTTTCGAGATAGATTCTCTTCATCAGTCAATGTTGGTTGTAAAAATTATTTATATTTAAATACAAAAAACATCGGTTTGCTATATTTGTATGTGAGAAGATATCAAATTTATATGTATGTTCCTTTTAACTAACCAGAGAAAATATTCGCTTTGCAATGGGGCCAGTAGTTACTAGGGAATACATAGTTACTTTTTTCTTTTCCTTCCTTTTCTTTCCTTTTTCCTCTCTGACAGATAAAGTCTCAATCTATTTATTAACCTAATTTTATTTTCCTTTTTTATTTTTATTTTTCATTATATTTTTATTGCTTCTCACTTTATCTCATTACCTTTGATGTGCCTATTTTAATACCAAAAATGTCATTTCTACTTTTCTCATATTGTGACCTCCTCTCCTAGAAAGCAGGACATGAGTGAAGAAAGAATTTTCAGTCAATTTACTATTCTTATCAGTGCGTATCTATTTCTATTTTTTGCAAAACCTTTGATTTATAAATAACATTTCTATTTTATCCTGCTTTACTTCCTGCTATCATTATCCCATTTTTCTAATATCGATTTATTTATTGTAAAAACTTTTTTGTAAAAAAATTTATATACCAATATACTTTATTTTATTATCTGGTCAATTATTATTTTCTTTAAGTAAATTATTGGGTATATGCATGTTAATATATATATATATATATATATTTTTTATCCATATTCTAATTTGAACATTTTGCAATGTCTACATATGACATTTATCTCAGTGCGCTTATTTAATAGATTTTTATTCCTAAGTGATTTAATAATATATAATTTTTTGTATAATCATAATAAGAATGGTTCGTTTAAAGATATACATGTTTTAGCTTCTTTTAGAATTTTCCACTTCAATGAAGGTGTTTTTGTTTCTTTTAGATACCAATGATATTTCGATAGTCAGTCAGTTGAGTGCCATACGTGATACACGCTTGGGTGATCATGTCTCGAAAGAGACATGACTGACTGGGCATATGATTATCCCGCAGTAGGTTGCCATTGCTTTCTGCGGTAGACTGGTTGCCGACCAAGGCTATAGAAGCCAATCTGTCCTGTTATTTAACCCATAACTGGAAGGAATAGGCGGATTAATACCTTTCCCAAGTGTATTTGCGCGTAAGTGAATGCAATGAATTCACCTGGAATTCGAACTCGGCTCCTCGATTTCTCGTTCCGAGCCGATATCCAATGCACCACAACGCACATAGAGATGTTCTATTTTCGTACTTGTTATATATATATATATATATCTGAGAGAAATAATGTTGATTAATTACGGGAAATAAACTATCTGGATACCGATAGAACAGGAATGAATCTGTTAAATTCCCAAACCAACCAGTGCCTTGATAAAATCAAAATCCAAAATGCAGGAAAGCCGGGTTGTATAGTAATTAGGAGTCAGAATTCTAACGTCAAAGTTCCAAGAATCAAACTAATTTTGAATAAAAAGAAATCCAACTGTCAGATTCTAACACTGCAAATTCAATTTCACGCAGTAACCAAAAAAATAGGCACGTCTTCGTCAAGAGAAGCAAAAACAGTTCTATATATCAGGCAGTTTTTTCATTTTATTTTATTTCATTTTATTTTATTTATTTATTTATTTTGCAAACTGTGCACAAAACACGAACATTTTCGGGGTAGGTGTTTTTCCCGTTCTCCACAGTATACAAAAATATAATTAGCCTAAAAGTTGAGTGTTATTCAGTCATTTAATCGCCATACGTGATACACAATTTGGGCGATCATGTCTCGAAAGTGACATGGCTGACTGGGCAGAAGATTATCCCGCAGTACGTTGCCATTGCTTTCTGCGGTTGCCTGCCAAGGCTATACTACCCAATATGTGCTTTTATTTTACTCATAACTGGCGGGGAGAGTCGGTCTAATACCTTTGCCAAGGGTATTTGTGCATAAGTGAATGCAAATACACTTATTACTGGAACTACTTTGAATTTATAGTAATGCAATCCGAAGGGAACTAGGATTCCTACCAGGATTTAACACCGGAGGGTACAATATTATCTAACATAAGATATGCACAAGGTAAAGTTTTGATGGGAGACACAGAAAAAAACCCCGGGAAACAATAGCAAAGGAAATCAGGAAGAAAGAAAAACCATCATTAATTGTCATTATCAAGCATCAGAGACTGAGATTCGAGTCACGAATCGGAGACATATACATGAAGAGTTATATGATAGGCGACGAGAGATGAGTCACAGAAATCCGAAGATGCGTTGGAATAGCAAAGATGCTTAACAAAAATAAACACAGTATTAAGAACAATAAAAAAAATAATTGAACGTCTATATAATATCAATCCTCCTATATACGAGTAAACTCAATTACAAATCCGACAAATCTGTCAAAGAAAAGCTGACAGCTGCTCTTAAAAATGACCTATAATTAATGGTTAACTGGGCAAGAAATGGCTTATAAATTATAACCAAACTGTTTTCATTTAAGCATTATAGAGAAACTTTCTGCCTGCAGTCAGCATGGCTGATGCTAGACAAGAGAGCCTACAAATCATTCCGAATTGGCATCGAGACCGCAATGGATGATTATGTTTGTAGCATAGATAACAAGTTGATTAGTTCTTTCAGCAATATTACTAATGAAAAGTAAAGGGTAGTTAGACGTTATTGGTGTATAGTATTTCTTAGTTTGGGGGTTTGATGAAACGTGTGCAAATTACAAGTATGTTTTTTATCTATTCCAGTATAGCCACTTCCTTATGTGTTAATTGCAAACAAGGCTGATCACGTGGAATAAAGCTACTAATATATAACTAATTCTTACTGCGTTTTCCACACAAAATTCTACACTAAATAGCCAGACGCAAACCAATCTGCCAAGAATCAAATTTTTATCAGCATTTGACTCTGAAGCGTGGCGTATTTTTAAACAACATCATTAGCAAATGAAGAGCTGCGAAGAAAGAAAAATCATGACTGATCGTGAATGCGTAATGAGGTTCACGTTGCATTCTCAGAACTCGAGATTTGCCGTTTTTCGAAGTTTTTGGTAAATCTAATTTCGCCGTTAGACATTTCATCTAGTATATTTACAACACGCTTGTATATCGTTAAAATGGGGCCTCACATTAGTGAGTGGGGCGGTTTGCAACTGAAACCGTTGAGAGGAAGGCCCCGAAACGGTGCACATTCACTCAGGATGACCCCAATTTAAATATAAATTCGAAAGGATCACATTAAAATAATTCAATGAAGTCATATGCCGTAGAGAAGCTCGGTGGAAATGTCATTAGCATGAGGAACATTTAACTCGCTTCAGGTGAGTTTCAATTACTTTCCAGTAATTACCTTCTTTAAACAGAGTTTGATATCTCGGAAAATCCAAACATCTGTCCAGGATGAATAATCCCTTTTCCAAAAAAAAGAAGTGCGCTCGTAATTGTCTCCGAATGAAGTGCCGTGCGAGAAAATCAGGGTGTTCACGTTCACTTCAAATCTAAGGATTTATGTACACAATTTATTGCCAAAGATGTCATGCTTTTACACACACACACACACACACACACACACACACACACACACACACACACATATATATATATATATATAATGCCTTGCTTTGGGCGATATGATTACATATATATATATATATATATATATATATATATATATATATATAATCATATGGCCCAAAGCAAGCATTTTACTGCCATTGATTTGCAGGGAGTTACATCGGAGGAAAGTTATGAGAAAGAGTGATAGGTTATAGGGGTGTCAGGAAGTGGATAAGAGAAGGATAAGAAGACTAATGAGAGTGGAGTAAACCGAGAAAGAAGTATGAGAGAGAGGATGTAGGTTAGTGAGATAGGAGATGACTATTGACTTTACACTTAAATTCTTGGAGATTATAGCTGTCGGGAAAACAATAAATGGAAGGGAATTCCACAGGCGGGAAGTGCGAGAAAAGAAGCTGAGGGAGTAGAATTTGCGTTTACAATTTATCGGTTTCACAGTAAAAGGGTGGGACCTAGTTGATAATCTTGTGGCTCGAGTAAATTTATATATAGGGGGAACTAGTGAGCAAAGTTCATCGGAGCAGAAGCCGCGACAGTATTTGTAGAAGAGACACAGGGAAGCCATATTGCGCCGGTGAGAAAGTGACTGTATCCGAGCTGCCAAGTCGGGATCTATTACATTACAGATTCTCCATTGGATCTTGTCAAGGGCACCAAGGTGGATAGCAAAAGATATGGCTACAGTATTCAATGCACGCGCGGATGGTAGATTTATATATGTGCAAAATTGTTTCAGACGTACAATACTTCCTGGCCCTACACAGAGAACCGATTTTCTTAGCAGCGTATTTAGTTCTGGATTCTATATATTCATTCCACTTGAGGTCTATTGTGAGAGTTAAACCCGAGGAGGCGCAGTGTTTTACTTTCAGCTCGACTAGGCTGTTCTATGCTAATGGGGGGTAGAAGCGATTGTCAGTGATGGTTAATAGATAGCAGCTTCGTTTTGGAATCAATAAAATTCACGAGCCATTTCTTACCCCAGTCCACCACGGATCGGAAGTCGTTTTCAAGCTCGGCAGCGAGGTTTGCTTTGTCAGCCTCGGCAGATTTTTTATGCTTCCTTTTTATATAAGATTAGACAAAAGAAAAAGAGTAATGCTGCTACATCAGTGCAATTGAGCTGAAGCTACGTTTTTCTATTTCAATAGCGAATATTCATGTGTTTATTTCCGAAGCGTAGATTAGATGCTGAATGGGACTGAAAATTTTATATTTTCACGCAGTAATAATCGAACTCACTAATTAGTAGTAATTGTTCTAGTGAGATAAGCTTGCTAACTCTTCTATCAGGGTTCCGAGTTTCAAAAGTCCAGACGTTTGCATTCAAAACATAACTAATTTCTTCCATGTTTCAAATGAATGAATCAACTGATATTTATTAAAACAAAATCCCTGTTTGATGCTTTACATAACCCTTGCCTTTTGACATCTTGAATTTAAGGATCCATTGTTATCGTTCCACCTTATTCTCTTCTCACGAGATTTTCTCCTTGCAACCGCCTCTACATGAATTCACCGGGGCTACTAGGTTAGCAACACAGAAATTCACTGAGCACCAAAACGTCAAATATATAATACATGCCTGGCTGCCATTGATCGTCTTGATATCAACGAAACAGGCGTGGAGTAGAATAGCCGAAGTTAATTACGCACATACGAAGGAGTTGTAGAATTCATTCTCCACTTTATATCCACATTATAATAATAGAGAATTATTTTTATAATCATATCGTTCCAAGTAAGTATTGTCACTGTTTTGCAGGGGGTTACATAGAAGAAAAGTTATAAAAATGAGTGACAGGTTATAGGGGGTGCCAGAAAGTGGGTATGGGAGAATGAGAATACTTGAGTTGAATGGAGAGAGAAACGAGCATGAAAGAGAGGATGTAAGTTAGTAAGATAGGAGATTGACTTTACGCTGAAGTACTGAAGATTGTAGCTGACGGGGAAGCAAATAAATGGAAAGGAATTCCACAGGTTGGATGTACGAGAAAAGAAACTGAGGGAATAGAATTTGCGTTTACGATTTATTGGTTTCACAGTAAAAAGGGTGGGATATAATTCCTTATTTTTTGCTCGAGTAAATTCCTATATAGGGGGCACCAATGAGCTAAGTTCATCGGAACAGAAGACGTGAAAGTATTTGTAGAAAAAACACAGGGAAGCCACAATGCGCCGGTGAGAAAGTGACTGTACCTGAGTTACAATATCGGGATCGATTACCTTACAGATTCTCTGTTGGATTTTGTCAAGGACACCAAGGTGGATAGAAAGAGCACTCGACCAGATATGGCTGCAGTATTCAATGCACGGGCAGATGGTATATTTATATATGTGCAGGATTGTTTCAGACTGGATAAACCTCCTGGCCCTACACAGAGAACCGATTTTCTTAGCAGCGGATTTAGTTTTGGATTCTATATATTCATTCCACTTGAGGTCTGGTGTGAGAGTTAATCCGAGGAGGCGCAGTGTTTTGCTTTCAGGGAGACTAGTCTAATCCATGCTAATGGTGAGTAGGAACCTGTTAATTAAGCCTTTAACAGATTCTACTACATGAGATTAGTGTGGACATGCGAACAACAACAATTAAGACGTAGTTCTACGCTCTCAAGACTACCGTTCTCTTGTTCAGAAGACTTGCTGTTGGATGTAGTTTATCATCATACTGTAGACTGCCTTGGTCAGTACCTATATGGGTGACAGTTTGGGAATACTAAGATTCGGGTGGTTTTAAAGATAACATCTAGAAATTTGAAACTAGAGAGCCAAGGTTAAATTCTAGTCGGGTTCTTTAAAATCACTTACGAGCAGATTCCCTTAAATTAGGTCAGTCAGTTAAGTGTCATAAGTGATACACGCTTGGGCGATCATGTCTCGAAAGAGACATGACTGACTGGGCAGAAGATTATCCCGCAGTAGGTTGCCATTGCTTTCTGCAGTAGACTGGTTGCCGATCAAGGCTATAGAACCCAATCTGTCCTGCTATTTAACCCATAACTGGAAGAAAGAGACGGATTAATATCTTTCCCATGGGATTTTTGCGTAAGTGAATACAATGGATTCAAGTGGAATTTGAACTCGGCTCACTAGTTTCTCGTTCCGAGCCGATATCCACTGTACCACAACGCACATTAAATTAGGTACTCCCACAAAATCGCTTAAAAAACAGCATAGTATGAAGGAAAAAGGCCCCAAACTAAATGATAACAAAGTTTTATCAACAAAATGTTCATATATAGTACCCGAGAGTTTTCAGGTAATTAGTAAGATTTACATCAGTAGAGTATTATTAACTCAAAACTATTAGTCAATGTGAAACTATTTCACGAATCTGTTTATATGTTTATATACGGAGTTAATAATTATGTCGATGGTTTCATCAACAGGGATGTTAGTGAATAAGTTTTCAACATCGAGTTCGCAAAGGTTCCTTGATTTGGGGTGGTGGATTTAAGAATTTAAAAGAAATTCCTGGGTTGACTTCATGCTGTAATTGATCGGTAGGTATTGGGTAATAGTATCATTAAAGAATTTAAACAATTGGCATATGGTGGAGTAGGGATCCCCATTAAAAAAGCTGTAAATCAGAAATAAATTTGTTTAGCCATTATGATTCCTGCACAAACTTAACAATGATCGCAGATTATCGAAATGTTTGCCTGAAAGTTCAACACAAAGTTGTAAGCGTGGTAACCAGAAGTAGTAGCTCTGTGGAGAGTGCCTGGAAGAATTTCATTACAAGTTTCAGTTAAATTCCAGTCAGTGAATCAATATTGATGTTGACACGACTAGTTGTTGTAAATGAGATACGAGTTTACTCCAGATACAATAATCCATAACTTTCTGATCCGGGCTTTTCGAGGTCCAACGAGATGGACCAATTACATCTGGAGTATTTTCTCGACAAATATGTTTGCCGATATACCCTGTATATATGAATATATTTCTATATACATACACAATCTCACACACGCATACACTCATAACATATATATATATATATATATATATATATATATATATATATATATATATATCAACGGCCGAAATTAAACGCGTTTTTTTTTATTTCAAATCACAAACTGCTCACAAAAAATAAAGATTAATGTCCAGTGAAGTCTCTGCTCTTATTTGATCTGGAGTATATATATATATATATATATATATATATATATATATATATATATACTCTTACTACCCTGTCCGGTGGCAAAAGCTGCTTGGTAGCGCCAGGAGTGGCAGTACCACCTTGAGCTACCGAAACTGTGTTATCACCCTGGTTGGCGGCTGATGAGGACAGGGTATCGCACGTGCTTTCACACGTTGTATGATATATATATATATATATATATATATATATATGCGCGCGTGTTTGTGTATAGGCCAATATGTGACTTAGTCGTTAATTCAAAGATAAAAAGTATTTAATTTACGCATTTATTTTAATGATATTATTAAAATTTAGGATTTCTCATTAATAAAATTGTATTTGATTATTTCTATATTATTTTCATTTGAGCAATTCATTTATGCAGACGGAAACATGACTGACTTCAAAAGTATGATCAGCATCAAAAGCAGAAAAACAAAAATTGTGACAGACCAAAGTGTGCTTGATACAAAGGCAGCCGGTTCGAAAAGCAATAACCGGCAAAGAGGATTGACAGATAAGCCTGGCCATAGATGACACAATTAGGCAAAAAATCCGCGGAAATTTCAATTTATTTAAGTTCTGAGTTTTCTGGCCGAGAACGCAGAGTGAACACAGAAATTTCAGCGTGATACATTACAGATCTGAAGAGACATTGGAAGGAAATAGAGTTGTGTTTTTTTTATAATCATTTCACCCCAAGCAAGGCAGAACTGCCACTGATGTACAGAGAGTTACTTGAGAGGAGAGCGAGAAGGAGGAAGAACAATATATAGGTGAGGGAGTGGAAAAATAAGACAAAGATAAGAATCAAGGAGATGAAAGATGGCAATTGGTGTTGCACTTAAACCCTTGTATATTGTAGCTATCAGGGAAACAAATACACAGAAGGGAGTAACACAGAAGGGAGTACCACAGAAGGGAGTACCACAGAAGGGAGTACCACAGAAGGGAATTGCAGAAAAAGAAACTGAGTGAGTTGAAGTTACATTTGTTTTGATTGTAAAAAAAAGGCAGACGACTTCAAATGCAATAGCTAGCGAAGAGGATTGAAAGATATGCCTGGCAATAGATGACACAATTAACGCAGAACGCAGAGGGAACGCAGAAAAGATAGAATTTAACTCCCGCTGGTCAACGACTTCAGACAACTTCTACGTATGTGTGTGATTCTCTCTGACTACCCTACTCCACGCCAGTGTAACCATCGTTGATGACAAGATGATCGATGGCAGCCAGGCATATATAACATATTTGGCGTTTTGGTGGGCATTGAATTGAGGTGAGTTTTTTAAACATACATTGATTACGAAACTGGTTGCCATCTGCGAGAATGCTGGACGATCGTTGTAACAAACAACATCAAAGAAAGATTAAGTGGTTTTTTGATTCACATTGTGTGTACTATGCTCTAGTGTTTATTATTTAAAAAAGTGCGAGTTTAGATAAAAGCTTAAGATGGAACAGCATACGTTTTCAAATTTAGTGCAGAGTCTGAGTATTGATTTAAGAAATGTGGCTTGTTCGAGTACAGTAAGCGGAGTAGTATGACTAGTAGAGAGTGCATGCGTTGGAATTGGCGGAGAAAGAGAGATTTTTTTAATCATTTCACCCCAAGCAAGGCATTTTACAGCCACTGTTGCGCAGGGGGTTATATAAAGGAAAAGTGATGAGCAAGAGGGGTTAGTTATAGGAAATGTCAGGAGGAAGTTAGTAGACGGATAAGGATACCGACGATGGGGGTGAAGTAGATGGAAAATAGCTTGAGAGAACGGATGCGAGTTAGTGAGATATGAGATGTCTATTGACTTTACATTTAAATTCCTGGGAATTGTAGCTGTCAGGAAAGCAAGTATATGGAAGGGAATTCCCCAGGCGGGAAATTCGTGAAAAGAAGACGTTAGAGTAGGAATTGCGGTTACATTTTATCTGTTTCATTGTAAAAGAGTTTCTAGTCTAGTAGATCGTGTAAATTCATACAAAGATGGCACCAGTGAGCTAAGTTCATTGGAGCAGAAGCCGTGAAAGTATTTGTTGAAGAGGCACAGGGAAGCCACGTCACGCCGGTGAGATAGTGACTGCAGCCGAGCTGCCAAGTCGGTATCGATCAAATTGCAGATTCTTTGTTGGATTTTGTGGATAATCCAGGGGCATCAGAGTTATTTTTATATAATTTATGTCCTCAAAGGAAAAAATCTTAAGTTCACATAAAACATTTCATAAAATACTTAAATATAATACCTCCTCCGTCATTTTTAATGAAACTGGCATAAAAGAGAGATTGCTGCTAAAGTATACAATATTTTTACCTGTATATCAATATGAGCATCTGCGCTTTCCTACATGTATAATGACTTAAAATGCACATGTAATCGTAAAACCAGAAATATTTTCTGTAATTGTTAAGGAAAACAAAGAAACGAATTTTAACTGCGTTCCATATTTATTTCCCTTCTCGAAATTAACAATCTTTCCCCAAATAATGATTAATGACTTTAGCCAGTAATTTGAGCGTCCTTCTGCGTCTGCATCTATATTGGTTTTTACAATCTGAAAACTTTGCACAAATTGCTTACTGCTAAAATCTTTCTCATGACAAATAGAACTCTTCTCTGTTTTGTTTGTGGCAGACGCTGGTTAGTTTGCGGCGAAAACCAACTGTTTAGTTTTCTAAGCCTCCTACGGATAGGTAATGAATTCAGCAGATATACAAAGATAGAAAGGGGCGTAAGACAAGGATGTGACTTTTCACCAGATCTGTTCAACTTGTACAGCGAGAATATTTTGAGGACCCTATAAGTTATGATTGGATTTGTCATCGGAGGCCACAATTTAAACAACCTAAGGTGCGCAGATGATACAGTGCTGATAGCAGACACAGAAAGGAAACTACAAGGCCTCCTACAGAAGGTAGCTGAAGAAAGTAACAAGAAAGGATTAAAAATAAAATACAAAAAACCGAATGCATGGTCATTAGTAAAAAGGGGAGCCCAATATGCCAAATACAGGTCGGTATACTAGAATCAAGCAGTTACAAAAATTTAAATACCTGTGAAGTGTTATAACAGAAGACGGAAGTGCTACACAGAGATCCGAAAGCGAATTGGCATGGCGAAGGAAACATTCCAGAAGTTGAGTAAAGTATTAAGAAACAGGAAAAATTTCGCTAGAAACAAAGAAGAGAGTACTGGATTTCTATGTGCTGTCCGTTCTTCAATATGGCAGTGAATGCTGGACAATATCATCAAAGATAAAGGAAAGGCTTGGAGTAGACCAAATGTGGATCTGCAGTATTAAGAGACAGGAAAATTTCACTAGAAACAAAGAAGAGAGTACTGGATTGCTATGTGATGTCAGTTCTTCAATATGGCAGTGAATGTTGGACAATATCATCAAAGATGAAGAAAAAATTTGAAGCAACTGAAATGGGGTTCTACAGAAGGATGCTGCGAATATCATGGATCGAGCATGTGAGCAATGATGAGGTTTTGGAAATGATGGAAACAAAAAGAAAATTAATACTGAGCATCAAGAAGAGACAGCTAAAGTTCCTGGGACATGCAATGAGGAAGGAGGGCTTGGAGAACCTGATAGTAACAGGTCAGATAAAGGTAAAAAGAGACAGGGTAAAGCAACGGATAGCATATTTGAAGGACCTGATCAGGTGGATGATGAAACGAGGGTTGCGTGGTGTAACAGGAGAAGGCGTGCTAACAGCCACCAGGGATAGGGAAACGTGGAAAGCCATGATCGCCTACGTCCTGAAAGGACAGGGCACATAGAAGAAGAATATAACAAACAGAGAATGTGAACGATTAGGAGGTGCTACGGAAACCAAAAGAGCTTCAAAATACTTTCAAATACAAGCCATGTTCTTTTTGTATATTTACTTATTATTTGTTTAACGGCATATCACTCCTTATGGGTCATTAAATGCCCAAATTTAATTTTCTTTAGAAAAAATGTATAGGGGGGATTATTTTACAGTACTTTTTATATTTTCGACTGTTATGTGATATATAACCTCCTGTATGTCAGCGAATGCAGAATAACCTCCTCAAAAAGGAAGCTAAAACTCAAAGCAACAGAAATATTGTTCTACAGAAGGATGCTGAGGATATGGACTGAATATGTGAACAATGACGAGCTTTTGGAGAGGATGCAAATGAAAACGAAGAGAAATCTAAGGTTTCTGGGACACGTAAGAAGGAAAGCAGGCTAGGAGAATCTTATACTCACACGACGGACAGAGGGTGAGAGAGACATAATTGATGGGCTTGAGCAAGTGGATGGTGGAGTGGGATTTGAGAGAGTTGCTAAGAGGAAAATGCTAATAGCTACAAACCATAGAAGCAAATGACAGTCCATTTTTGCATATGTCCTAAAAGGACACTACACATAAAGAAGTATTTTGACTCCTGTTTAGAATTAACTATTTTTCATAGCTGAGACCTTAACCACCCCGAGTCATAGTGAACCTTGGAACAACCGTAATTCAGATGTGGTCCTACACTCCTCACTCACCTCCCGATCCGAGGCCTTGCTGACGGATGTAGTTTATGTTCATACGCAGGACACGGTGCATTTTGTTTTGTTTGTATTTTTACTTAACACAAAGCTGTTTATCCATTCAAGCGAGAATATTAACCAAAATGTTGTTGACTCGGTGTTATCATATAACGTCCCTGTTCTGGATCTCAATTCATAACGATAACGATTGTTTTGAAATATAAAGACGAACAAGAACATGATTATATATAAAAATATAAATTTATATTTTTATTCTCCGTCGGTGAAGATTGTGTAGAAGAGGGTGTACTCATAAAGAATCACGCACATACGAGGTAGTTGTCGGGAGTCGTTTACCAGCAGGAGTTGTCTTCTATTTTTTTTTCTCTTCTCTGCGTTTTCCCTGAGTTCCCTCGGTGTTCTGATTTTGGTCAGAAAACTCAGAACTTATATTATCTGAAATTCGCTTGTGTCATCTATGGCCAACCACATCTGTCAATCAACTTTGCCGGCTAACTTTGATGTCAGTCACAGTTTGTGATTTCAGCCTTTGATGTTTATCATATTTTTGTCGGTCACTACTTTTGATGCCAATTCTTTTTCTATCGGATTAGAGAAATACATTACATTCCTAGCCATCTTATTTCTAAAAATGATCACCTATGAATATTTTAAGTGCATCTCTTTTCCATCTACATAACTCACACGGAACCGAGGCAATTTTACAACAACATAGACATATAATGACATGCCAAAAATGTCTTTTTTGTTTTTAAAATTTTTTAAAGTATGTTAATCGCATTTCTCTCTTTCTGGCTATCACACTTCATAACCACAAAAATCAATCAATAATACAGAACAATACATGCAAACATAAGTAACACAAAATTATCAACGTCAAAAGTGACACTCGCCTCTTTACTTTCTGCAGTTTTGCTCCTGTTTCTCCCTTATTAATTCCACGCAAAAAAAACACTCCCCCCAAATGTACACTCTAAATAGGCTTACGGCCTATCACGTTGAATACACCGGATCTCTCTCGATCACCGAATTTAAACAACGTTGAACCTGGTCAGTACTTAAATGGGTGACCGCTTGGGAATACCAGGTGCTGTAATCGTTTAGTGACGGATGGGAGTTGTAGTGCGGTGGATATCGACTCGGAAAGAGAAATCGGTGAGCCGAGTTCAAATTCCACTTGAATACACTGCATTCACTTAAACACTGGTACACTTGGGAAAGGTATTAATCTGTCCCTTCCCTCCAGTTATGGGTTAAATAACTAGGTAAAACTTGGGGACCCTACCCTTAAAAACAAATCCCAATGAATCTTGAATCTCGAAAAGAAAAAAAGTATTGCTAGTCACAAAACTTGTATAAAAACAACAATAAATTGTTGAAAGAAAAAGGTATTACCAGCAATAAATAAATAAAAAATTTAATTGGCAATAAATGACCCGCCGAGGTTGATATGCCATAAAACAAAACAACTAACCAACACTCTAAATTAGTCTCTTACGTTAGGCAAAAGAAGGAATCAGGCCAGAACGCGATTTGCATAAAATTGTTTTAATGTTTTCTTTTTCTTTCGTTTTTTCAACTGCTATTGAGTATGTCGTCCGTTTACACCAAGGGTCAGCAACCTACGGCCCGCGGGCCGGATACGGCTCACGAAGGCATTTTGATCTGCCCGCGAGCCTGATTACCAATGACTCTATTTTTAATATGAGAGACGAGGCTTTTGAATTCAACGATAGGCCTGCTGCTATCTTCCTCTGATCCACCCAACCGGATTTGAATACTATGACCGTAAAAACACGATCAAAACCCAATCACATCCATTTCTGCGTAAAAAATAAGAAAATAGACATAAAATGTAATTTTAAATACCGAAATAAAAATCAAATGAATGCAAATCAGTGCTCTTCGTATTTCTACTTTTTCTATGTGCCTTGCCCCTTCAGGACGTAGGCGATCATGGCTTTCCACGTCTCCCTATCCCTGGTGGCTCTTAGCACGCCTTCTCCTGTTACACCACGCAACCCTCTTTCCATCATCCACCTGATCAAGTCCTTCAAATATGTTATCAGCTTCTTTCCCCTGTGTCTTTTTTCCTCTATCTGGCCTTTTAGTATCCGGTTCACCAAGCCTTCCTTCCTCATTGCATGTCCCAGGAACTTCAGCTGCCTCTTGAAAAATAAAGAAAAGAAAAATTTCATTTCCGTCTCTACGGAAATGACATTTTTCTTTTCTTTAATTTCCTTTTCTTTTCCCTTTTTCCTTCCTTTTCTTTTTATTTTGTTAACCCACTTCCCTGTCAAACGCCACTTCCTATTTCTTCCTTTACTCCCCCTTCCACTTTTTAGAGCTAGACAAAGCCAAATTTTTTACTTTTTCACTTACAACTCAATCTAAAAGTAATGTTATCCAAAATCTAAAAATAGACCTTGATTGCTATCTACTTATTAATCCCACCCATCGAGGTTTATCTGTGACGTAAATCTTTGAACTTCCGCCGGTAATATCTTATTTTATTTTGAGTATTGAAAGTTGCCGATGAAATGTAAAATCTCTCTTAGAGATTTCATGTAGAAATGATCATACAACGGTTTTGAACTTCGAAATTTATTTTATTATATATATATATATATATATATATATATATATCTTCCAACTATGGGTAAAATAGCAGAGTAGGTAGGATCATATAGCTTTGCGTGTCAGTCTGTCTAGGAGCAGGAAACTCTGACTTCAAACTACATCAGACTATCCTAAAAGTGTTTATATATGGCGCTTTGAAGCGCTGTTGAAATAATTTCTATTACTATAAGAACTTTCTCGGATTCGCCGTTCAAATGATTCCATAAGGAATTAGCTACTTATCTACACATATATGTAAATTCAGATAGATACTTTTTCGACATAAACTGACATGCATTGTCAACCCGGTATAAACAAAGAATGGGGAAAACTTAAAATACCGGAGCCTTGGTCTAGTAAAGGAAGGGGTTGGGGAATATTGGCTTTTATAGGGTTAAGCTAGCGGAATCTTAGTAGTAATTTCTTCTATGGTAGTGGGAGGTATGGGGCGTGAACATTGGGTTAATAGTGGTAGGTAGTGGTAGGTAGAAGAGGAAAGGTAACTGCTTGGCCAAATTAAAAAAAACAACTTTTTATGATTAAATGAAAGAATAAGCTAATTATTACAATTTATACTTATTTCTATGACGACACATTCTAATGATCTCTACACGGTTATTCTAAATTTTATTTTTTCTGTTAAACATAGATTTCGGTTTTCTTTTATGCTCTTAGGGGTCCTGGTCTTGCCTATCAGTTTCTACTTTATCAGTTGATTTATGTTATTTTATATATATATATATATATATATATATATATATATGGGTCAGTATATTCTCCCTGAAAATAAAACACTACGCCTCCTCGGGTTAACTCTCACAACATTCTCAAGTAGAATGACTATATAGAGACCATAGCTAAATCCCCTGCTAAGAAGGTCAGTTTCTTGTGCAGGGCCAGGAAGTTTTCCCGTCTGAAACAATCCTGCACATATATAAATCTACCATCCACTTTTGCATTGAATACTGCTGCCATATCTGGTCGGATGCTCCTGCTATCCATCTAGAGGTCCTTGACAAAATCGAACAAAACTCTGTAGTGTGATCGATCCCGGCTTGGCAGCTCAGATACAGTCACTTTCTCACCGGCACAATATGGCTTCCCTGTGTCTCTTCAACAAATAATTTCATAGCTTCTGTTCAGATGAACTTAGCTCACTGCTATCGCACACATGAATTTGTTCGTGCAACAAGATTAGAAACTAGGTCCCACCCTTTTACTGTGAAACCAATAAGATGCAAACGCAAATTCTCCTCCAGCAGCTTCTTCTCTGACACTTCCCGCTTGTGGAATTCGCCTCCGTCAATTTGCTTTCCAGACAGCTATAATCTTCAAGAATTACAATGTAAAGTCAATAGTCATATCCTATCTCACTAACTTGCATCCACTCTCTCTCTTTCTCCCTCTCTCATGCTCCTTTCTTCGTTCACTGCATTCTCTTCAGTATTCTCATCCTTACCCCACCCTCTTCCTGACACTCCCTGTAACCTGTCACTCTTTTTCATAAATTACCTCCTATGTCACCCACTGCTCATCAGTGGCAGTAAAATGTCTTGTTTAGGCAACATGACTTGTGCGTTGTGGTACAGTGGATATCGGCTCGGAACGAGAAGCCGGAGAGCCGAGTTCGAATTCCAGTTGAATCTATTGTATTCAATTACGCGCAAATACACTTTGGAAAGGTATTAATCCGTCTCTTCCTTCCAGATATGGGTTAAAATAGCAGGACAGATTGGGTTCTATAGCCTTGGTCGGCAACCAGTCTACCGCAGAAAGCAATGCCAACCTACTGCGGTATAATCTTCTGCCCAGTCAGACATGATCGACTTTCGAGACATGATCGCCCAAGCGTGTATCACGTATGGCACTTAACTGACTGACTGACTGACTGATTATTAAAAAAAAGCTACAAAGGGTGTGTCTCTTTAATAGAAGTGATTCATGCCAAATTTGAAGCTACGTGAGAACACTGTTATGATGATTTCAATGCTCTATCTACGCCCCGATATCGGGCACGTTACGTTAAAATAGCTGCCTGTCAAAATGCATTTTATCAGTAAAACCACTGAAGAACTTTGGCGCTAAACATTATCACAATTAAACACCATGTGTGTGTGTGTGTGTGTGTGTGTGCGTGCGTGCGTGCGCGCACGCTCGTGCCCGCGTTTTGGAAACTTAGTTTCCACGTTAGTTTCTTCTTTGAAGTTTTAATGAGCAAACTGTTTACAGTCTGTCTCATAAATCCCGTTGATTAAAAACTTTCGACGCAAAATCCCTCACATCATATCGATTTGTGTATCTTTCGAAATCAATGATCCTTAGCAAAATACATCTTATGAACCCATACGACAGCACAAAGGGACAAATACACACGAATATATTCTCATTTTTAACTATACATATTCAAACGTAAACCCAGGCGCTTAGATAAATGTGTGCGTATATATATATATATATCTGTTTACACACTTCCATTAGGGTTTTATTAGTAATTAGTTTTTCTTGTTTGAATCAGTGAAGCTATAATCTGTTCTAACACGAAATTCTGAAATAAAAAAGTAAGAAATCAACAGTACAAATAAAAGATTTCGAAAAAAGTTAAAGAATAAACAAATAAACAGTGAATAGGTACAGCCATGTTTTTAAGAGATGATTAGTGATGGAGAAACGTCATTGGAAACCCGCGAAATAAAAAGAGTTGAGGTAAAAGTGAAAATGAAATAACAACGAAACGAAATAGAGATAAATATAAAGAAATGTATAGAATGGGGGATATTTAAAGAGAAAATGAGAGTAATATATATAATCATCCGAAGATAGATCTGTTTCGCTGTATCACAGCTCATCAGTACGATTAGACAGCCGATTGCTTTTTGTCCAGAATTAAAACCCTACTGAATTGGCGTCAGTCGGCGATTCTACCTCTGAGCTACGGGCGCTCGGTAGAAGAGGAAGACTTTTTAGCGTGTATATTATCATTATACAGGCCCAATAGCTGAGAGTGTTCTAATTAAGTGCTGAATGAGCGATGCGTAGATGCCAGGGTAGTTAAATAAGCGCGATAGGTTCAAGAAAGAAAAATAAAGAAAGAATTAAAAAGTTAAAAGAATAAATAAAAGAACAAAAAATAAGAAATAGTGAAATTCTCATGTAAGCAAATTCAGTTAAGAAAGGAAGAAAGAAAAAGAAAGAAGTGAATGAAAATAATATAGAAAGAAAGAAAAAGTAAAGAAAGAAAATACTGAAGGAATAAGTAAACCTTATGGAGGGAAAGAGAACAGAGCGAAAAAGAAATGCTTAAATAAGTAAGTTTAGTGATTAGCTACTTCATGTAGATAAACACTAAATAAATGTGTCATGTTTCTTAACTCTGAAACTCTAACCATCAAAGTTAAATTACTAATAACCATGGGCAAATCATACCCGATTTGGAAAATATCAAAAAAGTATTAAATATCAATCTTTATTTGAATTATTTTACATGCAGATACTTTAAAATTTGTAAAATTCTTCAAAATTTGTATTTTAACAGAAAAAGATTATTTGGGTAAGAAAATAAGGAACTGAAAATTTAATTAAATTGTAATTAAAATGGCGTCTTTTGCGCTGGGTACTATATACCCATGGTTAGTGTTCTCAGGGTAAAGGAAAGGAATATTTTATACTACATTAAATAACGGTGGTAAGAAAGAATACATGCACAAAATAACAGAACGGTTGATTTGCAATTCAAAATAACGTTTATTAAAACAAAATTATTCAAAACAAGAAAAGCTTAAAACGAGAGTTTCTTTTGTTTGATGTAAATTGAATAAACAAGGAAATGTTCATAAAGATGTTTGAGTTGGACTTATTGAGTTGGTGTGGTTTTAGTGTGAAACGTTTGCAGCACTTTTATGTTCAGTATGGAAAGACCATATCAATAGTCCAAAAGTAGGACAACAGAAAAGGAGTTACCTTAGGGTTCTCGTTATTTTATATTCGAGGGCTGCTGGTGATACCATGTTTAAAAGCTGCATCTTCTATTATTATGTTTAACGGCTGCTACTGATATTAAAGTTATTTCTTTCTTCTTTTAGGTAACGTGTTTACTCAGGAACGTAGGCGATACATTTTTCCCTTACAGCATTCCAGCTTTTGTAGATATTTATACATTTTGTCTTGTCATTTCTTCCAAACCTAGCTCTGACATTATTTGCTCAAGTCTATCAAGTATTGCTGACGTAAGTAAAAGATGCTTAGAAAAAAAAAGTAAAAAAGAAGGAAAGAAAAATTCGAGAAAAAAGATATGACAAAAATATGAAGAATAAAGAGAGAATGGAATGGAGAAACGCTGACCAAGCAAGAAAGAAAGAAAGAAAGAAAGAAAGAAAGAAAGAAAGAAAGAAAGAAAATGTCGCGAGGGAAAAAGTTAGAATATGAAGAATAAAGAGAGAATGGAATGGAGAAACGCTGACCTAGCAAGAAAGAAAGAAAGAAAGAAAGAAAAAAAGAAAGAAAGAAAGAAAATGTCGCGTGGGAAAAAGTTAGAATAGAAATATGAAGAATAAAGAGAGAATGGAATGGAGAAACGCTGACCTAGCAAGAAAGAAAGAAAGAAAGAAAGAAAAAAGAAAGAAAGAAAGAAAGAAAGAAAGAAAGAAAGAAAATGTCGCGAGGAAAAAAGTTGGAATAGAAATATGAAGAATAAAGAGAGAATGGAATGGAGAAACGCCGACCTAGCAAGAAAGAAAGAAAGAAAGAAAGAAAGAAAGAAAGAAAGAAAGAAAGAAAATGTCGCGAGGGAAAATGTTAGAATATGAAGAATAAAGAGAGAATGGAATGGAGAAACGCCGACCTAGCAAGAAAGAAAGAAAGAAAGAAAGAAAGAAAGAAAGAAAGAAAGAAAGAAAGAAAGAAAATGTCGCGAGGGAAAAAGTTAGAATATGAAGAATAAAGAGAGAATGGAATGGAGAAACGCGGACCTAGCAAGAAAGAAAGAAAGAAAGAAAGAAAGAAAGAAAGAAAGAAAGAAAATGTCGCGAGGGAAAAAGTTAGAATATGAAGAATAAAGAGAGAATGGAATGGAGAAACGCTGACCTAGCAAGAAAGAAAGAAAGAAAGAAAGAAAGAAAGAAAGAAAGAAAGAAAGAAAGAAAGAAAGAAATGTCGCGAGGGAAAAAGTTAGAATAGAAATATGAAGAATAAAGAGAGAATGGAATGGAGAAACGCTGACCTAGCAAGAAAGAAAGAAAGAAAGAAAGAAAGAAAGAAAGAAAGAAAGGAAAGAAAGAAAGAAAGAAAGAAAGAAAGAAAAGAAAATGTCGAGAGGGAAAAAGTTAGAATAGAAATATGAAGAATAAAGAGAGAATGGAATGGAGAAACGCTGACCTAGCAAGAAAGAAAGAAAGAAAGAAAGAAAGAAAGAAAGAAAGAAAGAAAGAAAGAAAATGTCGCGAGGGAAAAAGTTAGAATATGAAAAATAAAGAGAGAATGGAATGGAGAAACGCTGACCTAGCAAGAAAGAAAGAAAGAAAGAAAGAAAGAAAGAAAGAAAGAAAGAAAGAAAATGTCGCGAGGGAAAAAGTTAGAATATGAAGAATAAAGAGAGAATGGAATGGAGAAACGCTGACCTAGCAAGAAAGAAAGAAAGAAAGAAAGAAAGAAAGAAAGAAAGAAAGAAAGAAAGAAATTGTCGCGAGAGAAAAAGTTAGAATAGAAATATGAAGAATAAAGAGAGAATGGAATGGAGAAACGCTGACCTAGCAAGAAAGAAAGAAAGAAAGAAAGAAAGAAAGAAAGAAAGAAAGAAAGAAAGAAAGAAAATGTCGCGAGGGAGGGAAAAAGTGAGAATATGAAGAATAAAGAGAGAATGGAATGGAGAAACGCTGACCTAGCAAGAAAGAAAGAAAGAAAGAAAGAAAGAAAGAAAGAAAGAAAGAAAGAAAGAAAATGTCGCGAGGAAAAAGTTAGAATAGAAATATGAAGAATAAAGAGAGAATGGAATGGAGAAACGCTGACCTAGCAAGAAAGAAAGAAAGAAAGAAAGAAAGAAAGAAAATGTCGCGAGGGAAAAAGTTAGAATATGAAGAATAAAGAGAGAATGGAATGGAGAAACGCTGACCTAGCAAGAAAGAAAGAAAGAAAGAAAGAAAGAAAGAAAATGTCGCGAGGGAAAAAGTTAGAATAGAAATATGAAGAATAAAAAGACAAAGAAATGGTGGACTGATGACCTAGCAAAATTTTTTAAGAAAGAACAAAGAAAAAAATGGAAAGAAAACGGTGAGAAAGAGAAAGTATAAGTAACGAAGAACATATGAAGAATAAAGAAGGAAAGAAATGGTAGAATGTTGAGGTAGCAAAATATGTTAAGAGAGAAAGAAAGAAAATGTCGAGAGGGAAAAAGTTAGAAAAGAAATATGAAGAATAAAAAGACAAAGAAAGAAAAAAGAAAGAAAAAAAGAAAAAAAGAAAGAAAGAAAAAGTCCAGAAGAAAGAAAAAAAACGTCCAGACGAAAGAAGGAAAAGCTAAGATGGAAATATAAAGAATGAACAGAGAAAAAATGTTTGAATGCCGACGTAAGCAAAATATGTTAAGAAAGAAAAAGTTAGAAAGAAATATGACGAATAATGAGAGAAAGAGATTGTGGATTGTTGACGTAGGAAAAAGTGTAGAAAGAAAAAAAGATACAAGAAAAAAAAAATGAAAACTAGCGTGAGAAGTGGTAAATATTAGGATATGTTATGAAAATAAAGAGAAAAGTGAATGGTGGAATACTGACGTAAGTCACTCAGTTAAGAACGAAAACGTCGGGAAGGAAAAGGTAAATATCAAGAAGAAAATATGAAGAATAAAGAGAGAAAGAAATAGTGGAATTGGTGTTGACCTAAGCAAAACATGTTAAGAAAGAGAAAAGAAAAGGTCAAGGGGGAAGAATTAAAAGTTGGAAAAAAATAAAGAATAAAAACATATGGTGGAATGCTGTCCTAAGAAAGAAATGTAAGAAGAAAAAGAAAACAAACTAAGTAAAGCTGCTATCAATTAACAATCATAGACAACCTCACCTACCTCCCATTGGCATGGACCAGGCATGCCTCCCAGAGAGTAAAACACTACGCCTCCTTGGACCTCAAATGGAATGACTATATCGAATCCATTGCTAAATCCGCTGCTATGAAAGTCGGTTCTCTGTGCAGAGCCCGGAAGTTTTTTTCCGTCTGAATCTATCTTGCACATATATAAATCTACCTGCCTGCCGTGCATTGAATACTGCTGCCATATCTGGTCGGGTGCCCCTGCTATTCTCCTCGGGCTTCTCGACAAGGTACAGCGGAGGGTCTGTAATGTGATCGATACCAACTTGGCAGACCGCCTGCAGTCTCTCTCTCAACGGTGCGACGTGGCTTCCCTGTGTCTCTTCTATAAATACTTTCACGGCTTCTGCTGCACTGAACTTAGATCACTGCTGCCCCCTAGATACGAATTTGCACGAGAAACTAGATTAGCAACTAGATCCCACCCTTTTACAGTGAAACCGATAAAATGCAACCGCAACATCTACGCCAACAGTTTCTTTTCTCGCACTTCCCGACTGTGGAATTCCCTTCCACATGATTGTTTCCTGGAGACTACAATCCCCAGGAGTTTAAATGTAAAGTCAATAGACACCTCCTAACAAACTAACTCGCTCCCATTCTTTCAAACACTCTTCCCATCTGCCCAACCCTAATCCTCGGTATCCCTACCCATCTATCACCTTCCTCCTGACATTTCCTACACCTAACCACTCCTACTCTTTACCTTCCCCTATGTAGCCCCATGTGCAATAGTGGCAATGGAATGCCTTGCTTGGGGTGAAATGATTAAAAAAAAAAGTAGGATAGAAAGAAAGAAAAAAGAATAGTCGAAAAAGAAGGAGTAAAATATAAAAAGGAAATATGAAAAATAAAGAAATAAATAGTTAAATGCTGACGTAAGCAAAATATGTTAAGAAAGAAAGAAAGAAAGAAAGAAAGAAAGAAAGAAAGAAAGAAGAAGTAAATTTTAGAAAGAAAATATAAAAAATAAAGATAGAAAGAAATAGTGGAATGCTGACGTTGCAAAATATGTTAAAAAAGAAAGAAAAAACGTCAGGGAGGAAGATTTAAAATTAAGGAAGAAATTATGAAGAATAGAGAAAATATTAGTTAAATGCTGACGTAAGCAAAATATGTTAAGAAAGCAGAGCAAAATAGTTCGAGAAAGAAAAAGTAACTGTTAAGAAGAAAATTTAAAGAATAAAAAGAGAAATAAACGTTGGAATGCTGACGTAAGCAAAATATGCTAACCAAGAGAGAAAATGTCGTGAAAAAAGATGTAAACATTAGGAATAAAATATGTAGAATAAAGAGAGAAAAAATGGTGGAATGTACACACAGAAAAAATGTGTAAAAAAAAAAAGTCGCTTAGGAAATAATAAATGTTAGAAAGGAAATATGAAGAATAAAGAAATAAGAAATGGTTGAATGCTGAGGTATTAAAATATGTTTAAAATGAAGGCAATGTTTAGGGAGGAAGAAGTAATATATAAGAAGGAAATATGAAAAATAAAGAAAGAAAGAAAGAAGTAATGAAATGCTGACGTAAGCAAAATATGTTAAGAAAGAAAAGGCCGAAAAGGAAGTAGTAAAAATTAGGAAGGAAATATGACGAATAAGGAATAAAATAAATAGTGGGATGCCCACGTAAGATAAATAAGTTAAGAAATGACCTCCCAGACGAGATCAAGAGCCAAGTAGGCGTCTACGCAGATGACGCCACAATTTACTCCCGCATCAGTAAGAAATCCGGTGTGGAGGACAAACATAACCTCGCTGCTGATCTTGAGAGGGATCTACATTCTGTGTTGGACTGGGGTAAGAAGTGGCTTATAAATTTCAATGCGTCTAAGACCAAGCTGCTGTCTGTTAATCATCACAGGCAACCTCTCCTGTCTCCCATAAGCATGGACGAAGCGAGTCTCCCTGAGAGCCATGCAGTTCGCCTACTCAGCCTTACCCACTTTTCTGATCTCAAATGGAACCACTACATTGAGTCAATAGCTAAAACCACTGCTAGAAAGGTTGGGTCACTGTGTCGGGCCAGAATGGTTTTTTTTCGCCTGAACCGTGTTGCATATATACAAATCAACCATTCGTCAGTGCATGGAGTACCGCTGCCACATATGGTCAGGCGCCCCGCTGTTCATCTCGATGATTTGGATAGGCTCCAAAGGAGAATCAGTAATGTAATAGGTACCGACTTGGCGGCTCAACTCCAGCCACTTTCCCACCGACGTGATGTGGCTAACCTTTGTCTGTTCTATAAATACTTTCATGGCTTCTGCTCCAACGAACTTAAGTCACTGGTGCCTCTGCAATAGGTGTTTACACGTGCAACCAGACTGGCAACTAGGTCTCACTCATTCATAGTTAGATCAACCAAATGTAGAAGACAATTCTACTCTTGCAGCTTCTTTTCTCGCAATTCTCACCTGTGGAACTCGCTTCCTTATTCTTGCTTTCCTCACGGCTACAACCTCCAGGAATTCAAATGCAAGGTCAATACTCATCTTTTAACCACTTGACCCTAGTTCTTTCCTCGCCACCCTGTATATCCTTTCCTTTCTCTCTACCTCTGCAACTGCCATCACACCTGTATTCCCTTCCCTCTCTTGCTCCTTTCTAAATGGGTTCGTCCTTCTCTTCACTCTCTTCTATCTTGTGCTTTTACTCTTATGTAGCCCCTTGCACATCAGTGGCGTTTCCGCATTGCTTGTGGTGATATGATTAAAAAAAAAAAGAAAGAAAATGTGGAAGAGGAAAAAGAAAATGTTAAGAAGAAAATATGAAAAATAAAGAGAGATTGAAATGGTGATGTGTGACGTAAGCAAAGTATGCAAATAAGAAAGAAAAAGTGGAAAAGGAAGAAGTAACAGTCACGAAAAAAAAAGGGGAAGCAATTGTGAAATGCTGACGTAAGCACAATATGTTTAAAACGAAAGAAAGAAAAGGTCGAGAAGGACTTAGTAAAAGTTAAGAAATATATATGAAAGAAAAAAGTTTGAATTGGAGTTTTGTTTAATGGCATATCAACACCTCTGTAAGTTATTTAATACCAAAAAGTTGGGGTTTTAAGGTATTTTTTAATGTTCAGTTATGTTTTTTTTAATCATTTCACCCCAAGCAAGGCATTTCACTTCCACTATTGCGCTTGGGGCTACATAGGGGGAAGGTAAATAAAAAGAGTGGTTAGATATAGGAAATGTCAGAAGTGGGGTGATAGAAGCGAGTTATTGTATTAGGAGGTGTCTATTGACCTTACATTTAAACTCCTGGAGATTGTCGCCGTCGGGGAAGCAGTCTTGTGGAAGGGAATTCCACAGTCGGGAAGTGCGAGAAAAAAAACTGTTGGAGTAGAGGTTGCGGTTGCATTTTATCAGTTTCACTGTAAAAGGGTGGGATCTAGTTGCTAATCTAGTATCTCGCGCAAATTCGAACCTTTATAGTGAGAAAAATTGATTTTATCAAATTTTGATGAAAATTTTTGTTTTTATACTTTTATTTTAGAAAACTGAAAATGTCTTCTAGTTTTTTATTCAAAAATGTTTTTTAAAAATATTTTTTCCTTCATAAATGTGGTATGACAATAATTTTTCTTCAACAATGTATATTTTTCTATAAAATCTATTTTTATGTATATATTTCTATAAAAGCGTATTTTATACTTTCATGGTGTTTTTGACCCCAGTTTGTGGGGGCTAACTATTTGCCCATAGCTGGGACAGGTGCTACCAGTCTGTGTCAGGGTAGACCTGGGAACAACAGCAATTAAGAGGTGGTTCCATGCTCTTCACAACCTCCCAATCAGAGGCCTTGCTGCTGGATAATAAAGATAAAAGTAAATAATGGGATGCCTACATAAGCTAAATAAGTTAAGAAAGAAAGAAAAGGTCGAAGAGGAACAAGTAAATGTTAAGAAAATATGAAAAATAAAGAGAAATAGAAATGGTGGAATGCTGACGTAAGCAAAAATATGTTAAGAAAGGGAAAAAGAAGATGTCAACTAGTAAGAAGTAACGGTTACGAAGAAAATATCTAAATCTAAACTTATTTATAAATGGAACTTTGTCTGTGTGTGTGTGTGTGTGTGTCTGTGTGTGTATGTGTCCGTTACCTATAGACTCCGAAACGGCTGAACCGATTTTCTTGAAAATTGACCGATTTTAATCGAATTTGATACACTCATAGACAAAGACATAAGAAACGATATTCAGAAGTTTCAAGCTTGCAGTTCTTACAATAGTGCAGAAAATTTGACATCGATACCAGGAAATCAAAATTTGACTTTTTTGTTTTTTAATCACATTATCCCGAGCAAGATGGTAAGGCCACTGGTGTGCAGGGGGCTACGTAAGAGTAAAAAGACTGGAAAAGAGAGAGCCGGAAACCACATCCTAAACAGGGAACAAGGGATGAGCCTCTGCACCTGTTCAATAGACGTCCATTCATTTTTCTTTCAGTCTACGGTTTCGCTTTAACTGGAAACAACTATTGCTTTTTAGTCTTTCGTGCCAACGTCCAAAGAGTCTGAGCTCCAGGACCATGGATTAGTTTTAACACTTTCATTGCACCCGAGCAACGCCGGGCTATACTGCTAGTGAAGAATAAACTGAGGAAGCAACTGTGGAATGCTGAGATAAGCAAAATATGTTTAAAAAGAAAGGAGGAAAAGTCGAAAAGGTTGAAGTAAAAGTTATAAAGGAATATGAAGAATAAAAAAATTCAAGAGTAATGGTTGAATGCTGACGTAAGCAAAATATAATTAGAAAGAAAGACAGAAAAATTATACGAGAACTTTTTTCTTCTTCTACGTGCCATGCCCAATAAGGATATAAGCGATCATGGCTTTTTACATGTACGTATCTGTTGTTGTTCTTCACACATCTACTCTTATCCCACTTAATTCTCACTCCATCATCTATCCGCTCAAGTCTATCAAGTATGTCATGCGTTGTTTTCGCTTGTCTCTTTTCCCCTTTATCTCTCCAATGACCATCAGGATCTACAAGCCTCACTTCCTATTTCAGTCAGTTAAGTGCCATACGTGATACACGCTTGGGAGATCATGTCTCGAAAGAGACATGACTGACTGGGCAGAAGATTATCTCTCAGTAGGTTACCATTGCTTTCTGTGGTAGACTGGTTGCCAGCCAAGGCTACAGAACCCAATCTGTCCTGTTATTTAACCCATAACTAAAGGGCTATTTGTTCATAAGTGAATGCAAGGAATTCAGCTGGTTTTGAACTTAGTTCCCCGATTCCTCGTTCCGAGTCGATATCCACTGCACCACAACGCACATCCCACTTCCTAATTACATGTCCCCAAAACTTCAGCTGTACTTTTAAGCATCAGTTTTCTTTTCGTGTCTATCCTCTCCAAAGCCTCATCGCTGCTCGCGTTTTCCATCCATCGTATCCTCAGCATCCTTCTGTAGAACCAAATTTCTGCTGCTTCAAGTCTTTCTTTCATCTTTGTCCAGCATTTACTGCAATATTGAAGGGCAAACATCACATAACAATCCAGTACTTTCTTTTTTTGTTTCCAACGATATTTTCCTGTCTCTTCATACTCTGCTCAGCTTCTGGAATGCACTTTGGCTATGCCAATACGTCTTCGAATCTCCGTATTGCAATTTCGGTTCTCTGTTAGAAGATTTCCCAGGTATTTATATTTCGGCAACTGTTTGATTTTAGTATGAATCAACTTGTAGTTGGTATTTTGGGTTCCTGTTTTTACTGATTACCATGTGTTTAGATTTCTTGTAGATTATATGTAGTCCTTTCTTTCCGCTTTCTTTAACTACTTCTTGTAGGAGGTATTGTAGAATTTCCCTTCATCTGCTATCAGCACTGTACCATTTGCATATATTAAATTGTTCAGATTGCGGTCGCCAATGACGAATTTTGGGAGGATTTTTGAAGGTCTTAGAATTATCCCCCCTGTATAGGTTAAATAGATTTGGTGAGAAGACAAATCTTGTCTTACACCCCTTTATATCTTGATGTATATGCTGAACTCGCTTCCTGTCCGTATGCAGGCAGTTTTCTACCACTATATGTTCTTGATTACTTTAACGTCTTTCCCAAATATGTCAAGGTTGCCGATCGTCTCTAACTGGTCTTTGTGCCGTACTTAGTCGAAATTCTTTACGTAGGCGATTAAACACAAGTGCAAGTCCTTCTGCATTTCTATTACCGTTTTTATAACACTCTCAGCATAAATACTGCGTTCCTTGTTCCAGTGTCCCTCACTAAACTGCTCTCTTCTTGTGCTATTTCCGGTCTGATTTTGCTGCGCGTTTTATTCCTCAGAATGATGACTTTTGTTACGCGACTCATTAAGCTAATTTTTCGGTGGAGTTCCCATTCATTTAGACCTGGCTTCTTAAGCAGTGCTATAAAAATCGATATGCTTAGGTCTTCCGGAATTTCGCCACTGTTGTTGATTTCATTTAAAAATTTCTCTGATTTAGTCTACGTCAGAATCGTCAAAGATTGCCAACATCTCTATTACAATACCGTCTGATCCAGCTGCTTTGTTTCTATTCAACTTGCCCAGTGCAGCTCCCACTTCAGATTTTAATATTTCCGGTCTGTCAGTATTTCTATGTATTTTTGGTTGTTCTTTCTTATCGTGGAAGAGTTCCCTTATATATTCTTCCCATAGCTGTCTAATACGAGTATTCCATCCTTAAATTTTATGCATCCCGTTGAGAGCAAAGTTTTTGCCCAGTTTGCTTCCTTATTTTTATGCATGTTTTCTCTATTGGTCCTGCTCAGTCATTCTATTTCTGAGCATTTGTTGTTGAGCCATTCCTCTTGCGCCTGCCCACATTTGCTCCTTTATTGCCTTGTGTAGTTGCTCGTATTATGTTCCATGTCTTGGCATTAATTTTTTGTTAACTAAAAAATGCAGAATATATTTAAAGCAGAAAAAATTATTAGAAAACAAAGATTGAATATATATATATATATATATATATATATATATATATATATATATATATATATATATAGGCAATCTGTGAGTCTGTGTGTGAGTGTTCTCTATGCACGCCTACATCTTTTAAGCTAAGCCATTCAAACTTTCTAGGGACACATATTTACAGGGAAGCCAGGTCGACACATACTTTTGAGTTTTAAGTTCAGCAATTTTCCCTTTCGGACTTTTTAACTAATCGGACCGATTGTTTACATTTGTTCAGTAAAACATCTAAGATCTAAGATGGCTGCTAAATTACGTCACAGAAATCAAATCGCATGTGTCAAATGCGACGAAAATATTTTCAAACAAAAACAATATATATAAAAAAGTGTCAATTGTTAATTTAATTATTTAAGTCTTTCTTGTTTTCAGATTTAATATTTCATACTTCAAAAAATAAAATTAAAAAAGAACAATGTTTTTATTTCGCTAAATATTTCATTCAAGAAATCAACTGTTGTAAATGATTTTCATCTACTCCTCGCATTGGCATCTTCTCCTACTACTAAAATATTCTGAGTTTCACGGGCAACGCCGGGCGATGATGCTAGTATATATATATATATATATATATATATACCTGGGTTTCACGCTCTTGCGATCGTCAGACAAAGTGATTGATTTTGTAAAAAATTAACTATATGTACGGCTGCGTATATTCGTGTATTTTTATGGAATGGGGAGGAAAAATTGTCGTCGTGACAAACGCAGGCATAAACACACACTTGTACACTAATTTACGTACGCAGAGACACACACACGCGCGTCCGCCCACCGGGAGTCACACAAACATGAATATATGCGAACCGTATGGATATTGGCGTATATGTGCGTACATAGATATGCATTTGATTCCCCCCGACACACACACACACACACACACACACACACACACACACATATATATATATATATATATATATACGGACTGATAGAGAATCTGTGTGAGTGAAATCTACATAGAGAGAAGCAGTAAAATATAGGAAGAAAAATCAAGGAAGATGAAGAAACACTGAAAAAGAGTCTGAGAGTGAAAGAGAAAGGAAGTCAAATAAATAATGCGTAAAAAAACATCTTCCATGAAAGAAAAAAAGCCACAGCAAATGTATATTTCAAATTTCTTTTTGCAAAGAAAAAATTAATCAACAAATAACAGTTTTCTCCTCTCGAAAATAATCAACATTAATAAAATGTTTTTTCGTTTTTTGTTTTTTTTTGTTTTTTTTTAATTTCATCTCATCATTTTTTTTTCTTTTAGTCTAAATTGTTGGTTTAAACATACTGCCTTTTACCATTTTTTTTCGTATATTTCTCTTTTTTAGTATTCAATTGCAAATCTTTTCTCTTACTTCCCTGCCTCTTTTTTTAATTCATTCAGCATTGATTGCTGCTTGAAGAATTTCTCATTGTAATCTGGATGCAAAAATAATTCCCAATCATTGCTGTTGTGCATTAGATTCCTGCTGTGAGACAGTTGGATTTTGTAGACAATATGGCAGCTTTGTAAGCGTCGTATCGCAGATAACCAAGCAATAATCCAATTAAAAAGGCGAGGAAGCGCCAGGATGTTTTGTCAAGACAAACTTACTTGATAGAGATGGAGGGAGAATGGATGTTCGATTGTTAAACCTAACAGAGATGGAGAGTTTATATCAGAAGTTCTCCAGATCGTTTTCCCACATTGCACTTCTTTCATATAAAAAGCAAGAGTGCATTGCAATTGCTTGTAAGATTTAGTTAAATGTCAAACAGTTAAACTCATTGTTGTTGACCATAGCCAGACAAGTTTATAAATACGGCCATGGATCTATTCCATATCAATATATATATATATATATATATATATATATATATATAAAATTATTTATAAATGGAATTTTGTCTCTGTGTGTGAGTGTCTGTGTCTGTGTGTCCGTTACCTATAGACTCCGAAATGGCTGACCCGATCTTTTTGAAAATTTACACAGTTGTACTATAAGTGTCTGCGAGTGTTCTTAGCTAGGTTTTGTGTCGAAGTACCCCTGATAAATATCGAAAATCGATAATCGAAAAAATCGGGTTATAGGAGTGGTCCAATTTTAATCAAATTTGATACACTCATAGACAAAGACATAAGAAAGGATATTCAGAAGTTCCAAGGTTGCAGTTCTTACAATCGTGCAGAAAATCGATAATATATATATATATATATATATATATAGGCAAGATGATTGTGTGTGTGTCTGTTTAACTGCCTGTATGTCTGTATTTTTTTCAGCACTTTTATTTTAGTTTTTGCTTCGGCTTTGGCTCTAAGTAGGTATAATTGTAGTTCTTAGTCTCAGCCATGTTACCATTTACTCAGAGGACTTATTTAGCCTTCAAAATTCAGTTTACGACGGAAAAAACTTATTTGATATCGATACCAGGAAATCAAAATTTAACTTACATCCATTCATTTTTCTTTCAGTCTACGGTTTCTCTTTAACTGGAAACAACTTTTGCTTTTTAGTCTTTCGTGCCAACGTCCAAAGAGTCTGAGCTCCAGGACCATGGATTAGTTTTAAAGCTTTCATTACACCCGAGCAACGCAGGCCTATATTGCCAGTTATTAATAAATGAAGATATATTAATCATTCTGTTGGATTATTGTATGTACAGGAAACTCCAATATTAATTAAAATTGAGCATACATGATTTTAAAATTCTTCAAACTTAATAATAAAAAAACTTTATCTCCAGAACCTTTTAGTCATTATTTAAAAAAAGACAAGATTATGTTTTGATTATTAACTTATTAGTTCGATACCTTTTTGGAACTTGGAAATTTTGTTTAAAATTTGTTCCTCTGGAGTCAACTTAGTAGCATAAATTAATATGGGAAATTTCAGCAACGCAAAATCGCATTGATTAGAATTTATTGCAAAAATCAGATAATTGTTAGATTTGAAGGACACTTTGAGGACGTATTTCCAATTGAATTAAATTACTTTTGAAATCTTTCTTTTTAAAACATATTTATTTCATCATTTGATGAAACAGAATGCCCAGCTGCCGAAAATCTGCTTTGAATAGTAAGATAGAAGACATAATAAAACTAAGACATTAATTTAATTCGAAAATCTATTAATTGCTTTTATGTATAAAACATATTGTAGACACTATTAACATAAAAAAATCAATGAATAATTTGTTTTACAAGAATTATTTTTATTAAAAAAATATTTTAGAATAATTTACAAACTTGTAAATCTTTTTCAATTATGTAATAATTTGTAGAAATCAAGTAATATTGTTATTCAAACCGTAATTATTAAGCATAAATAGAAAAGCTCACTACAATTCAAGGATCCCTAATTTATTTCAAATATATTTTAATTTATATCGTGCATAAACGAGTCGATTATTGTAAATGCCGGCGTTCAAATGTGATATTATCATAAAATGAGATCAGTAAAGAGTAAAGTAAGTTTATTGGTAATTTTCTGACATTTCCACAAAAATCGATTCTTAGAACTAAAGTACGAAAAATTCAATAAAATATTAGCTTGCTTAGAATATTTTCCAAAATTTTAAAGATTACTGTATAGTTAAAAAATTGCATGAAACTGCTTTCACTTTATATTCGTTTAGCAATTGTTAGTTATGAAAACAGCCCGTAACAAAATATTAAATTAGCGAGAAATGTTTCCGCATCTTATAAGAAAACACACCATCGTGTTAACAAAATTATGTTCTGCAATATTTTAAAATAAATTAAGTACCATTTGTTTGGAATCAGTTGAATAAAATAAAAACAGCTTTTTTTTTTTTCAGATATATTATTTTTTAAATATATACCTGTCGGTGCTTGACAATACAGAAAGTTTGAAACCATGATAGCTTATCTTCCTTATATATATATATTATATATATATATATATATATATATATATATATATATATATATATATATATCATTAACAGTGATGCCATTTCCACTAAAGACCAGATAAAATAAAAAAAAGGAATCTGTCTTGAACTAAGCCACCTCTCCTAACCCATACATCTAAGACTACAATACGACCGACAGAATAAGAATAAATATATACCTGTCGGTGCTTGACTATACTGAAAGTTTGAAACCATGATAGCTTATCTTCCTTATATATATATATATATATATATCATTAACAGCGACGCCACTTCCACCAAAGCCCAGATAAAATAAAAAAGGAATCTGTCTTGAACTAAGCCACCTCTCCTTACCCATACAACTAAGACTACAATACGACCGACAGTATAAGAATAAACTCCCCACCCCACGTTCACTTAAACATCATCTCACTACAAATAAACCGTTTTCACCATTTAAATTTCTATTTCAACTGAGTTACCCGATAAAAAGCACGTAAAGTAGCTTCGAAACGCGAAAACTTTTTTGTAGTGATACTATGACTTTATAAACCATTGTAACAACTATTACAATATAATGCTCTACGTTGTATCGAGCAATCTTTATGAAAGTAAATGCATAAACAGCAGGGAAAAAAACCTACGAGTTCCACAACTTTGTTACAATACACACACACACACACACACACACACACACACACACACACACACACACACATATATATATATATATTGTGTGTGTGTGTATTTTGGCAGCATTTTTTCCTTAATACAGGCTTCATTGATTCGTTAAGACAAGTTCTGTCTATTAATTTTGTGTAAGATCCTTTCGTATGATCTGATTAGCTTGATAGTGTTGTCATGGAAAGACGACAAGAAATCGCAATAATTGTTGATTTTTATCAGGTCTGAGCTTTCGGCTTACATAAGCCATTATCAAAGCATAAACATTTAATGTTCAGTGAACATAGAACATTTAAATTATTAACAGAATGGAGTTATACGAGAAAATTAAACAGGTCCATTTTTTGTGTCGCACATAGCTGCAGGCCGAGAAGGAATGGTGGTAGTGGGTTTTTGGTCAATTGAGTGTATAGTGGCATGAGGGGATTGGTCTGGGGACTGCTACTACTATAGTGTAGGGGTAAGTATAATAACTATGACCCCCTCCCGTCGATTATAGGCATTGAAGTATGTTAGTGGAGGTGTCGAAATTTATTTTATTTAGGCTAGGTTTAAACTGTTTGATGTAGATAGATTCTAGAATTTTAAGTTTCCGTTTATTATTTTCTTGTCTAAGTATATGTGTATTTTCAACAAGTGTTTTCCTAAGAAGTGTGTGTTGATAGCCGTGGTGTTTTAAATGTTGGAATATGTTAGAATTTTAATTTAAGTGCAATGTAAGTCTCCGCGAAAGCGAGTTAGTAGTATGTCCAATGTAGGTATTATTTAGTTTGTTAGAGATGCATTCTCGAAAGGGGCATTTGAATTTATACACTACATTGTTTTTTTGCAAATCGCTAACGGTGGGGGAGGAGTCGTATATATAACGTAGAATACTTGATATATAAGTCAGGTAAATTCCGATAGAGACGAACTAAAAGAACTCAATGCTAAAGTTATTTGTTTAATTTAACATAATTTCCAAAAAAATTTTAGCTATTCTACAATTTCATGGGTAATACGTATTTCGCAGCAGGAAAAAAGCTGCTCGTCAGACCCAAAAGATACAACAGTTAATATTAAAATACGCATTACCCATAAAATTATAGAATATGTAAATTTTTTTATCATATATATATATATATATATATATATATATATATATATTAACGAAACTTTGTTATAAACAACCGACAATTTGAAATGATTTGTTTGAACATCATTTTTGATCGATACTCATATTAAATAGATATTCTGATTTTAATTAAACAGTATTATATATCAATATCTACTGGCCTGATTATTTACTATAAATGTTTATTACGAAAATGTGTGTCATTCGGAAGGATTCGAACATAAGTTCGAATCCAGCCGAATGACACATTTTGTTAATAAAAAATTATCGTAAATAATTAGGCCAGTAGATAGTGATATAAGGCTGTTTAATTAAAAACGAAATATCTACTTAAATATGAGTATCGATCAAATATAATGTTCAAACATATATGTATATATATATATATATATATATATATATATATACATATATATATATATACTCATCCACTATGTGAGTAAGTCAATTAAGTGCCGTACGTGATACACGCTTGGCCGATTATGTTTTGAAAGAAATATGACCGAATGGGCAGAATATTTGCATGCAGTACGTTGCCATTAATTTTTACGGTAGAATAGTTGCCAGCCAAAGCTATATAACTCAGTCTTACCTGCTATTTACACCTTTGAAAGAAAAAGCGACGGATTCCTTTCAATCCAACAGGTATTTGAACGTAAGTGAATGCAACTTGAATTCGAACCATCGCACCACAACAAACATTCGTGTATAACTGTCCGTAAAAGTGAGAAACCCTCTTTGCTTATCAATACTCTATCTCAACCCTCATATTGAGCACTTTACAATAAAAACCTTCAGTGACAAAATACATTTTATCAGTAATAACCACTAAAAAGCAACAATCTTGGCAGTGAACATTATCACAACTCAACACACACACACACAATATATATATATATATATATGTAAAAGAAGCTGAAACCTGTTTCCGAAAATGTCAGAATACAAATGCAGCTAGCTAATTCCTGTTGCAGGCTCAAACCCAGTCACATTTGCAATTTTTTCACATTCACAGTTTATATTGCAACGAGGCAGTGCTTTCCATGATTACAGTTATCGTGTTATCTAGCGTGGTCAACAATCTGATCTGTCTGTCTGTCTATCTATCTATCTATCTATCTATCTATCTATCTATCTATCTATCTCGCATTCTGTTTATCCCTATCTATCTATCTATCTATCTATCTATCTATCTATCTATCTATCTATCTATCTATCTCGCATTCTGTTTATCCCTATCTATCTATCTATCTATCTATCTATCTATCTATCTATCTATCTATCTATCTGTCAATCTCGCATTCTGTTTATCCCTATCTATCTATCTATCTATCTATCTATCTATCTATCTATCTATCTATCTATCTATCTCGCATTCTGTTTATCCCTATCTATCTATCTATCTATCTATCTATCTATCTATCTATCTGTCTATCTCGCATTCTGTTTATCCCTATCTATCTATCTATCTATCTATCTATCTATCTATCTATCTATCTATCTATCTCTCGCATTCTGTTTATCCCTATCTATCTATCTATCTATCTATCTATCTATCTATCTATCTATCTATCTATCTATCTGCATTCTGTTTATCCCTATATCTATCTATCTATCTATCTATCTATCTATCTATCTATCTATCTATCTATCGCATTTTGTTCGTGTGTTTTTTTTATCTATGTATGTATCTCATCTGGGTTCTTTCTTTCTAGCAGACGCCATGAAAGGACTTGTAGAAGAGGCACAGGGAAGCCACATCACGCTGGTGAGAGAGTGGTTGCAGCCGGTCTGCCAAGTCAGTATCAACCACGTTACAGATACTCCTTTGTATTTTGTCAAGAAGCCCAAGGAGAGTAGCAGGGGCACCCGACCAGATATGGCAGCAGTATTCAATACATGGGAGGATGGTAGATTTGTATATGTGCAGGATAGATTCAGGCGGGAAAAACTTCCGGGCCCTACACAGAGAGCCGACTTTCATAGCGGCAGATTTGGCAATGGATTCAATATTGTCATTCCATTTGAGGTCCGCTGAAAGTGTAAGGCTAAGCAGGCGTAGTGTTTTACTCTATCTATATATATACTAGCAGTATAACCCGGCGTTGGTCGGGTGTAATGAAAGCTTTAAAACTAATCCCTGGTACTGGAGCTCAGACTCAGGCTAAAGAATATTTGTGTGGAGTTTGGTGAGAATCGGATAGAAATTGTGGATTTGTATAAAGGACATACAGACAGATAAACAGAGAGACAAACATGCTGTCTTATATATATATATATATTATCGATTTTCTGCACTATTGTAAGAACTGCAACTTTGAAACTTCTGAATATCGTTTCTTATGTCTTTGTCTATGAGTGTATCAAATTTGATTAAAATAGGGCCACTCTTTCTATAATCCGATTTTTTCAATTATCGATTTTCGATATTTATCGGTGGTAACTCGACACAAAACCTAGCTATGAACACTCGCAGACGCTTATAATACAACTGTGTAAATTGTCAAGAAAATCGGTTCAGCCGTTTCGGAGTCTATAGGTAACGGATACACAGACACACAGAGACACAGAGAGAGACAATGTTCCATTTATAAATAAGTTTATATATATATATATATATATATATATATATATATATATATATGAATCTCTTCAAATCTATCTCCCTATTCCGAACGGGGTGATAGATAAGAGGAAGTGAATAAAAAATAAACCGAAGAGGAACCGGTTACAGAGGCTGTCAGAGAATGAGCCAGAGAAGGATGAGAAAACTGGTTTGAAGAGAATTACTTGAGAGTGGAATAGAGAATGAAGGACGAACAAGAATCAAAGGAATTTGGAAAAAGGATAAAAGAAGTATGGGAGACAAGCGGATGAGAGATATCAATTGACGTTGTATTTAACTCTTGCAGATTGTAGCGATCAGGGAGGCAAGTATACGGGAGGTATTTCCACAGGTGGTACGTGCGAGAAAAGAAGCTATTAGAATAGAAGTGACGGCTGTATTTGATTCCTTTGAATGTAAAAAGCTGTGACTTAGATGCCAGTTTGGTTGCTCTAGTAAATTATTGTAGAGATGGCACCAAGGAGCTAGGCTCGTCGGATCTGAAGTCATGAAAATATTTGTAGACGAGACAAAGAAAAGCTACACGGTGAGAAAGTGGCAGGAGTCGAGCTGCCAGGTCGGGATCGATTACATTGCAGATTCTCTTTTGGAGCCTGTCGAGAACCCCGAAATGACTAGCAGGGCTGCCTGACCGGGTATGATAACAGTATTCAGTGCATGTATGGATGGTTGATTTGTATATATGCAAGACAGACTCAGGTGTGAAAAATTCCTGGACAGACACAGTGACCCAAAGATCCTAGGAGTAGATTTAGTCTCTGATTCAATGTAATCGTTCCCCTTGTGATCGGCTGAGAGATTGAAGCAGAGGAGGTGCAGTGTATAGCTTTTAGGAAAACTAGCTATATGTATATTATTTGGGGGTGGAGAAAGAAGTGTCTGTGTTGGTTGACAGAAAGCAGCTTCGTTTTGGAAGCATTAGAGTTTACGAGCCATTTCTTACCACAGTCGAAGACATATTGGAAGTCCAGCTCTAGCAGCAAGATTACTTTTGTCCGGTAGATTTCTGACTGAAGCATGAGTAAATAGTGGTGTCGTCAGCGTAAATTCCTACCTAGGATTTGATCACATCAGGGAAATCGTTCATGAAGATTAGAAAGAGCGTCGAGCCTAGGATGGAACTCTGAGGGACAGAAGATGGGATCTGGAAGCGTGACCGTTCAAGATGACCTGCATTATGCAGTTTCATAGGAACGATTGGATCAAACCACGCAAACATCCGGTTATACCATAACCCTGTAGCTTGCACAGAACGCCGGCGTGTCAGACCCTATGAAATGCTTTGGCGATTTCCAGGGCCATACTGTCTGTCCGAGAATATTTTATGGGCGGGGAGATGCTGAACTATTTCAGCATTGATGATAGCTTCGAACACTTTGCTGAAAATTGGTAGGAAGCAGATTGGTGGGGTCAGTGGGTTTTAAGTTTTTAAGGAGAGGAACCAAAGAAGAGGGCTTCCAGCAGATCAGAAAAACAGGAAGCAGAGAGACAGTAATTATGGAATTTAAAGAGAACAGAAGTAAGTTCAGGAGCACATTTCTTCAAGACAATGACCGAGATTCTGTCGCACAGCTAGTTTTATGGGGGTTAAGTTTTGAAATTATGTTAGATATCAGATAGAGGGTTATGTAAACTTCCCTCAGTTGAGCTTTAATTCTAGGAGGGAAATCGGGTGCTGATACTTCAGACGAGTCAGATGTGGATTTGAAGGAAAATCTGCGCTCAAAGCACCCAGCCTTGTCCGCCGTGTTGTAAGGACCTTAAATTTATTGTTTAAATGAGGAATAGAGAATTTGCTGTGGTTCAGCACAAATTTACAGAGCCGTCAGTAATTTTTGGAGTCGAACTTGTGGGCTGCTATACGTATAACGATATGCGCTAAAAAGTCTGCCTACTTCCACCGAACGCCCATAGCCCAGGGGTAGAGTCGCCTACTGACGCCATTTCGGTCGGGTTTCTATCCTGGGTAAGAAAGCAATCGGAGTCTAACCGTACTGATGAGCTGTGATACGGCGAAACAGATCTGTCTGCGGATGACAATATATATATATATATATTGTTTAGCTTTGAGTTACATATGATTTCGTGACAATGGCATATTTATTTTTTGTCTTTTCGTAGAAATGAGATTTTTGTAAACATAATTCCGAGTTGCTTCAGACATTTATGTTTTAATGACTCGCTAAATGAAAGTAACAATTTATTTGTTTATTTATAATATAAGAAACATGAATTTTAGACACTAGAGAAAAATAAATAATGTAAGTAATGAAATTCATTTCTGTGATCCTCGCTGTTCAATGTCTGTACATGTGTAATTAGGTCTTAAGTTTTCAGACGTATTTATTTTTGAATAGGTAACCGGTTAAGGTATTTAAATGTACATAATAAAAACTGAAAAAATCGTAACAAATATCGATGTTTGCAAGGATTATTGATAGTTTTCTCTTTAGGGCAGTTGACTCGAAAGCTTCTGGCAAAACATTTTCTGAGTAAAAAAAAAAAACATCAATATATATATTAATTGTTTAATAATTAGTTTTTGGTCATAATAGGCTTAGACCAGTGCACATTTGTACTAAAAAGTGTTCAATACAGTTATATATATATATTAATCATTTCACCCCAAGCAAGGCATTCAACTACCACTATTGCGCAAGGGGTTATATAGGGGAAGGTAAAGAGAAAGAGTAGTTAGATATAGGAAATATCAGAAGTGGGGTGATAGACGGGTAAAAATACCGAGGCTGAGGGTTGGGTAGATGGGAAGAGTGTTTGAAAGAATGGATGCGATTTAGTGTGTTAGAAGGTGTCTATTGACCTTACATTTAAACTCCTGGAGATTGTAGCCGTCGGGGAAGCAATCATGTGGAAGGGAATTTATAGAACTTTTCAATATTTTCCATTTTTAAACGAGTTATAATGCTACCCAGGTTTCTACCATGAGTGGAGTCTTCAGACAAATTTTTATATCTAAGAAATTGCTCTTAGGTTCATACAATCATGGATAAAAACACCATAATTCGTTTTAATTTCAGATATTGCGCGTTCAAAAATTCCCTGCTAAGTGAGCGTTCAAATAAAACACCGTTACAGGAGCGTTCTTAAAAAAAACTGTAAACGGTAAAATCAGTTATTAAAAATCGTCTGAAGAAACAACTCATGGCAAAAACGTGTGTAGCGTTATAACTCCTTTCAAAATGGAATATATATATATATATATATATATATATATATATATATATTAAAAAAGTGAAAGAACACGTAGATTAAAAAGCCACCGATCAAGCATTTACTTTTATAAAGAGTACTCGATACAGACCAAAGCTTAAGAATATATATATATATATATATATATATATATATATATATATATATATATATATATGTGCGTTGAGTATATCGAGGCTGTAGATAATTTTCTAAGCATTTATTGTTAAATATAACAGGCAATGATTGTCTATTCTGTTTAATCATGGGCCGTTCTAAACATATTTTCTTGGCTTTAATTTAAGGTAAAAATAAAGACAAAAATTTTCCAATATTTTGATATTTTTTTATTATGCTGGTTTTAAGCTTTCGTTTCACATGAGCTATTTCCAGAGAGGTTACAGGGACGTTAACAAAGACATCCAACATCAAAAATGTAATATAAAATAAAACATTGCGATGCGACGATAACAGTCACCAAATAGCAGACGCATATCTTAAATTTTCAATGCGTTTCTATTTAACAATATATATATATATATATATATATATATATATGCGATTTGTTATATCTGTTATATTATTTATATATTGTATATGCGTGGTACTTATTTGAAAGTGCTCAATATCAGTGCTAGAGCTAACATATTCAGTTAGATAGGTGTGAGTTCGTGACCCTGGGTTTCCATATATATATATATATAGTTATCTGAATTAATAAGTACGCATATTGAAATACAATTGAAATACACGCATGTACGAAAATATTATTTAGGTGATAATAAAAAAGTGCACAATATAGTATAAACAGAGCTATTAATTAAATATATTTATAAATATACATATTATTCGACGTTGGTGGCACTACTCGAAGTTTCATCCGTTACGCAATGATCAGGTGCATATTACTAACTGACTGTTTAGGAAATTTGGATTAAAGTCAGTGGATGTTCATGGGAGTTAATTTTTTTAATGTATGGGTCCTATTTTTTTAATTTACCAGTAGTAACTTTTAAAAGACAAAAACTGCAAGGAAATAAAATATTAAAAGTATTAAAGCTAAAATATATATTCTAAAATGCAGGGAGATGAATTGAAAGGGGCGTAATTATTAATAGTAATAATATGCAGGAAAAGAAAGAAAGAAAGAAAGAAAGAAGAGAGTGAGAAAGAAAGAGACAAATTAACAAACTATATTGTGTCAATCAGTCAGTCAGTTAAGTGCCATACGAGATACATGCTTTAGGGGATCATGTTTCGAAAGAGATATGACTGACTGGGCAGAAGATTTTCTATCCTGCTATTTAAAGTATAGCTGAAGAGAGAAGAGACGCATTGTATCAATAATTAGTAATAAGTGAGGTATCAGCTTATTACTTCGTAACAATAGAAAACCGATCCCCCACTTAATGACCAGTCGTTATGTTTCCAACTATTATCTTCATTCAGTCATTTAAGTGCCATACGTGATACACGCTTGGAGCGATCATGTCTCGAAAAAAACATGACTGACTGGGCAGAAGGTTATACCGCAGTAGGTTGCCATTGCTTTCTGCGTTAGACTGCTTGCCAGCCAAGGCTTTAGAACCCAATCTTTCCTGTTATTTAGCCCATAACTGGAGGCAGAGACGGAGTAATACCATTCACATATGTATTTGTGCATAAGTGAATGCAAGGAATTCAACTGGATTTCGAACTCGGCTCCCCGAATCGTTGTTCCGAGTCTATATCCATGCACCACAACGCATTGTGTCAATCAGGGTCTGAGAATTTAAGCATTTTTTTTTTAATGGCAGCATACGTTCATTAATTCACTTTTCTCTGCTGCCATCCATAAGCAAGGAACAAGCCAGTCTCCCTGAAAGCAATACACTGCGCCTCCTCGGCCTTACCCAATCTTCCCATCTCAAGTGAAATCATTACATTGTATTATTAGCTAAATTTTCTGCTAGGAAGGTTAGGTCACTGTGTCGGGCCAAGAAGGTTTTTTTCCGCCTGAATGTATCTTATACATTTCCTGACGACATAATGCCTTCGAAAAATACTTACATTCTTAGACCCTGATTGATACAGATTCCTCTATTCGTTTGACCCTTTTTTCTTTTCCCTACTTTCTTTTTTCTTTCTTTCTTTCTTTCTTTTCCCAGCAAATATTACTATAAATAATTACGAATTACGCCCATTGGAGTTCCTCTTACAATATTTTAATAATAAATTTTTATTGTTTTAAATTCAAAATTGTAATTTTAAGGATTTATTTATTTTTATCTTCATTAAATTTTTGTCTATTTAAATTTTACTCTTGATAAATTAAAAATAGTATTCTAACATTATCAGATTTGACTCTCATGAACATCGACTGAAATACAATTCAAATTTTTTAAACGGTCAATCCATAATATGCACCTAATGATTTCGTAACGGATGAAACTCAGAGTCGTGCAACTGACGTTGGATAATATATACATTTATTAATACACAGACAGATCTGATTTGCAGGTATCACAAATCGTCCGTACGGTAAGACATCCGATTGCTTCTATCCAGGATTGAAACACGACCGAACATACACCAGTCAGCGATTCTACCTCTGCGCTATGGACACTCGGAAGAGGATATATATATATATATATATATATATATATATATATATATATATAATTCATTCAGCAATGAATTAGAACACTCTCAGGTATTGGCCGTGTATAATGATAATAGACATGCTAAAACGTCTGCCTTCTTCTACCGAGCGTCCATAGCTCAGAGATAGAATCGCCGACTGACGCCAATTCGGTGGGGTTTCAATCCTGGGTTAAAAAAAGCAATTGGAGTCTAAGTGTACTGATGAGCTGTGATACAGCGAAACAGATCTGTCTGCGGATGACTATATGTAAAGAACAAGTAGGAAAACGTGTCTTTAACCTAAAATCTTTCAGTTATAACAAGCTTCTTCAGAGATTTAATAAGGACAAAATGTAAATATATAGATAAATTAATTAAAAACAAGTAGGAAAAAGTGTCTTTAACCTAAAACCTTTCACCTATAACAAGCTTCTTCAGAAATTTAATGAGAACGAAATGTATATTAAATAAAGAACAAGTAGGAAGAAAGTGTCTTTAACATAAAATCTTTCACTTATAACAAGCTTCTTCAGAGATTTAATTAGGACGAAATATATATACATATATAAATATAAGAACCAAACTTCTTTTCAAACATCTTTCCTTGAATACCGCCGACAATAAAACTTTTATTCATTTTTATAAAGTTTTGCAATATCGAACATTTAGAAATACGGTTTTTATAGCGTATTCGTCCTACTTATAATTATAGTACATTTGGTTGCAGTAAAATAGATTGATTAATTATTATGTCGTATTTTTTTACAGTGTCATGTATATTTTGTAAGAATAATTTTATTTGTTTATCAACGGTGTAGTCGGAAAAATATTATTAACTAATATTGGTTTTATGTGTTTCAGTTCGCTCAAAAATATTATTTGGGAAGAAGAATTTTGATGTTCTCTAATTATTTTTTGTTTTATCATTTCACCTCAAGCAAGGAGGTACCGCCATTGATGTGCAGGTGACATCATAAGAGAGTTAAAGATTTAGATAGGAAAAGATGAAGACAAAGACAAACCAGCTATAGAGCTATATAAAGCGAATGAGCAAGAGAAGGATGTGAACACAAGAATGAAGACAGTTACGAAGAGAGAAAGAAAAAGAAAAAGATACATGGGGTGATTTGCAAAGGGCTGGAGTTAAGTGGATAAGAGATGGGAATTGACTATGCATTTAAATTCCTGGAGGTTGTAGCCGTCAGAAAAGCAAGTATATGGAAGGGAGATCCACAAGGGGGAAGTGCGAGAAAAGAAGCTGGTGGAGTAGAATTGTTGCCGGCATTTGCTTAGTCTAACTGTAACAGGGTGGGACTTTCATGCCAGTCTGGTTGCCCGAGTAAATTCTTGGGGAGGGGGACCAGTTACTAAAGTTCTTCTGAGCAGAAGCCATGAAAACTTTGTAGATGAGACAGAGGGAAGCCATATCCCACCAATGAGAAAATGGCTGTCAGGTTGGGACCAATCACATTAGAGTTTCTCCTTTGGAGCCTGTCGAGAAAACTGAGACGAATAGCAGGAGCGCCTGACCAGATATGACGGTATTCCACTCACGGTCGAATGGTTGATTTGTATATGTACAAGATGGATTCAGGCGGAAAAAACATCCTGACCCGACACAGTGACCCAACCTTCTTAGCAGTGGATTTAGCTATTTATTCAATGTCATGATTCCATTTGAGATCGGAAGAGAGGGTAAGGCCGAGGAGGCGCAGGTTTTTGTTGGTCATAATAAAATTAAACCAATACACTGTTGTATTAAAAAGTGTTCTATACTGTTCTATATTGTAGAACTTTTCAATATTTTTCAATTGTAAACTAGTTATTACGCAACCCAGGTTCCTACCATGTGGTGTCTTCAGGCGATTTACAATAAATGATTTTACTGTTTTTAAAGAACGCTTACGTAACGTGGATATTTTATACGCGTTGATTTTTTTATGAATGCTGATTTTTTATGAACGTTCATAAAAATCCTCGTTAAATCATCGTGTGTCTGTGTTTGTGTCTAAGTGTGCGCGCACGAGCGTGTTATTACTCTAATCATTATATTTAGTAGATATATTAGTAGATTTTGCTTTTATGAATAATAAAATATAATTGACGTTTACTTTATTATATCTTAATAAAAAAGATATGTTTCTTCGGCCAAGATTGAAACTGTAATCACCTTACATAGTGTAAACCAATTTAAAACCAACGACTCATTTTTTATATGGTTGTTCCTCCAATTCAAGGAACGTTAGTGCCTTAACCTAGACGATTTCTAAACGATCTTGTTTTAAGAGCTAACGATGAAGGTGGTAGACAGGTATATGATAATGACATGTCAGATTTATGTGTTCATGCCTGACTTGAAGAGGTTAAGTTTTTATATCAACCGAAACTTTCTTTCGAGAATCTGTACCAAAATGCAACGGTTCTGTGTAATAAGCTATCTGAGTTGGGATTACTCCTTGCAAATGGCGTATGAAATAGATGAATTCTCGCGGTGTACGTGACATGGCGAGACTGAGCTTTGAAGTTCGGCTGGTGAAACCAAGGAATAGATGTTGCTCGAACATCAGGAGAATAGAGACAGAATAAAGACCAAGGGTGAGATGTGCATTGTGGTGCAGTGGATATCGTCTTAGAACGAGAAATCGGGGAGCCGAGTTCAAATTCCAGTTGAATTCGTTGCATTCATTTACGCGCAAATACCCTTGGGAAATGTATTAATCCGTCTCTTCCCTCCAGTTATGGGTTAAATAACAGGACAGATTTGGTTCTATAGCTTTGGTTGACCACCAGTCTACCTCAGAAAGTAAAGGCCTATTGCGATATAATCTTTTGCCCAGTCAGTCATGTCTCTTTTGAGACATGATCACCTAAGAGTGTATCACGTATGGTTCTTAAATAACTGAAGAGTTGGAAGCAATTAATCAGCCATAAAACTGTGTAGCAACTTCGGAACTTTTAGATTTGATCTGATTTTATTTAAGTCATATAAAGTTACAACATAGACACCTCGACGTGGAGTAATGGTTAACAAGCTTGTCATACTAGAACTTATTACAGCTGAGTAGTGAGTTCGATCCTCACAGGTTGCTCCATACTTTCGGCCTTATGCTGCATCTAAGCTTAGGAAATCAACTTTGGACACCTCGACGTGGTGTAACGGTTAACAAGCGTGTCTTACTAGAACTTATTATAACTGGGTAGTGAGTTCGATCCTCACTGGGTGCCCCATACTTTCGGCCTTGTGCCACATATAAGCGGTGCTTAGAATATGCTTACTAACCATTACCCCAACGTGGTGTAATGGTTAGTAAGCTTGTCTCGCTAGAACTGGTTACAACTGAGTGGTGAGTTCGATCCTCACTGGATACCCTATACCTTCGCCTTTGTGCCACATCTAACCGGCGCTTAGATAAATCAAATATAAAGAAACAACATGGCAGAATGAATCAGGTACTTTCTGGAGCGTTCAATGATGTGATTTAAAAGCAAAAATATCTCAAAACAGAGTCTAAGTAGATGGAAATGGGGCTTGTAGTACGAATCCTCTCTGTTTCTCACAGGATCTCTCTCGCCTGTCATTATTTTCAAATTTCCTTCTTTCTCTGTTTCATTTACAATCTTTCTCATACATTATTTTTCTCCCTGGTTAGCACGTTGCTTCGTCAAGTTCGCCGAAACGAAAAATCGCTGACTCCTATTTTTGTCAAATTTTATAGTTTCTTGCTCTCTTCCTTTCCATAATTCGTTTTTTCCCGGTTTGCCGTAATGTCTCTCTATAAAACAACTCATCTGTTTCCATTACTTCCTTCCCCCGCAATTAGGTAAGCGACACTCGAGTTATTTTCTTTATTCCTTTTATTCAAACAAAAAGGAAACAGAAAAATTGTTCCCTGATCATTAGCGATAGATCGTACATATGCGTTTCCCTCAAGAGTGTCACCTTCAGCCCTAACAGACACGTTTAGATCGCAACTGTTCATTTAGACACGGAAAAATCATGGGATCTGCTCTGTGATGATGTATTGTTATTATCTTGGTTTTGGAGATATTGAATGTGTTGTGGGATCTCCCCTTTGTATATGATAATAGACGCGATTGAGTATACATATACTCCTGTCATAGAGAGACCAGCAGTTAAGAGTTGAGAGTAATCGTTGAGATCCGTTAGTGTTACCGGAGAGTACCGGAACTGATACGTAAGTTACCGAGAGATACCGAAAATTCCCAGAGACTACCGCATCAGGAAGTCAGACTAGCTCTGATGTCCACTCAGCTAGAATAATATACACGGATGTACTATTTCCAACGACTTCACTTCAAGACTTGTATATATTTATTTCTTACTAATATTATTCCTGGATTTACTAACCTGCATTCAAGTTTGTATGTTACTTTCAATATAATCTATTTTTCTATCTCAATATCTGTTTTTATTGTTCCTTATTTTGTGCGGTTTCTCACTCGGAATCCACAACAGAATGTTAAAAACAGTTCCACCATTAAGTTGTACAGCAAATGTCAGAATCGATATCGGTTACCAGGTTCTCGTCATGTAGATTTATGGAATGGTCTGTATATATCTTTAAGCATGATTTCCGAAATAGACAGATTACTTATATAAAGATGACAATGGGTAAGACTCATGGAGAGCGTATTTGCATTGACCTTACGGGATTCAGAAAGCTGGCTATTAAAAACGACCTTCATCGACCAGCCTGATAGGAAGGACAGTGTAAATAAGAAAACACTTCTAGAAAGGCCATAGTTGAAGTGTTTCTGTAGTCGCCCACACCGTGTTAAGAACATTGGATATATTTGAGTCGAGTTCTCTCTTGATATATCTGTATCAAAGATTAAGCTAGATATTTGTGTACAAAATGAAAGATTAATTTGGAAGCCTTTAAACTTATGGTATATTTATCGAGAAATATTCCATGGTTAACTCATTATTTTAATATGTTCGTTTGGGAACCAACATTCACATCACATACAGCTTCAATATGCCATGACTATCTTAACTTTCTCCTACAATTTTGAGTAAAGTGAAAAGGATATTTAAAATATTGCAAATTTATATTCTACCAGTATAAACACACACATACACACACACAGACTCGTATATTATATTATGTATGTTGATAGTATATTATATTGTATTACAATATTATAATTAATTGCATATTCTAATTATTATAACAGTTAGCATTTCTATATTATAATGTATATTCTATATAATTATATCATAATTATTACTGTTTCTTATAGTATTATATTAAAATTATTAGTATATTATATTATTATAATTATTAGTATATATACTGTTATATATTAACAATTAAATTCTATGTACTAACTATAATACATACATACATATATATATATATATATATATATATATATATATATATATATATATTAACTATACCATTGTCATAATGAACACCATAACCGATACACAAAACCTATTCCACCTACTAATCATATTCCTATATATATATATATATATATATATATATATATATATATATATATATAATCGCTTGTATTCGTAGTTAAATATATAGGTTAGGATTCTATGCATACTGCATATCTAATACTGGCTGAAGGGATCTGTGTTTGACACGAACATTTGCTTGCAGCGACATCAGGAAAAGGTTTTTAAATGGGGAATATTCAGTTTTACGTCATGCCATTGATTGGAAATCGGATATTGCCAGAAAGATCATGATAACCGTATATCAGTTGGTTAGCCATTGAAAATTACAAGCGTCTTACATTTCAAAATATATGCTTCACCAGACCTTCACAAATCATATTTTTATCCATATCTATTAATGGAGCTAGAAAAGGATCTGCTATGTTTTCTAACACCATAAGCCAGCAGGTGGTAAAATCTATCAGTTTTCGCTTTACTTTGAGTGAACAGAAGAAATAATTCAATCAGAACAAAATACAGAAGAAAAATTAATAGGGTGGGAGAATCCTTGAAATAAGTGATTTTTTAAAAATATCCTTTTACCCTAAGGAAGGCAGGACAGCCACTGGTACGGAGGAGAATTACAGTGATTGAAAAAAAGTCGCTGGGTGTGTCAAAGAAAGAATAATATATTGGTGTAAATCTAGGATTTAGAAAATTATACTTAAAGTTCCATTCAACATATGAAGATTGTATTTATACAATGAGAGAGGAAACAAAGAAGAGGGAATGGCGAAAAATGTATAACATATGGTGAGAAATTTATGAGTCATAAAAGGTTTGTTAAACAGGCATTTAAAATGTTGAATATTGTATCTAAACAATGAGAGAAAAAAACAAGGTACAGGAGTGTCATAGAAACAGTAAGATATGGGTGAAATGTAGAAGAGAAAAGATGGTACTTAACGTTGAATTTAAAATTCTAAATATTGTACATATAAAAAAAGAGAAAAGAAAACAAGGTGTTTCGGAAGTCGAAGAAAGGATAAGATATGATAGAAAATCTAGAAGCTAGTAGTCGTAATTAAAATTACGAAGATTGTAGATACACAATGAGAGAAAATGCAACGTTCTGTGAATGTTAAAGAAAGAATAAGACATATGTGGAAATTCAGGAGTAAGAAAATAATAATTCTTGTTGAATTTAAACTTATGAAGATTGTAGCTACACAAGGAGAGAAAAAGCAACGTTCCGTGAGTGTTAAATAAAGAATAAGACATATGTGGAAATCCAGGAGTAAGAAAATGATACTTATTGTTGCATTTAAACTTATGAAGAGTGTTGCTATATAATGAGAGAAAAAGCAACGTTCCGTGAGTGTTAAAGAAAGAATAAGACATATGTGGAAATCCAGGAGTAAGAAAATGATACTTATTGTTGCATTTAAACTTATGAAGATTGTTGCTATACAATGAGATAAAAAGCAACGTTCCTTGAGTGTTAAAGAAAGAATAAGACATTTGTGGAAATCCAGGAGTAAGAAAATGATACTTATTGTTGCATTTAAACCTATGAAGATTGTAGCTACTCAATGAGATAAAAAGCAACGTTCCTTGAGTGTTAAAGAAAGAATAAGACATTTGTGGAAATCCACGAGTAAGAAAATGATACTTATTGTTGCATTTATACTTATGAAGATTGTAGCTACTCAATGAGAGAAAAAGCAACGTTCCGTGAGTGTTAAATAAAGAATAAGACATATGTGGAAATCCAGGAGTAAGAAAATGATACTTTTTGTTGCATTTAAACTTATGAAGATTGTTTCTACACAATGAGAGAATAAGCAACATTCCGTGAGTGTTAAAGAAAGAATAAGACATATGTGGAAATCCAGGAGTAAGAAAATGATACTTATTTTTGCATTTAAACTTATGAAGATTGTAGCTACACAATGAGACAACAAGCAACGTTCCGTGAGTGTTAAATAAAGAATAAGACATATGTGGAAATCCAGGAGTAAGAAAATGATACTTATTGTTGCATTTAAACTTATGAATATTGTAGCCACACAATGAGAGAAAAAGCAACGTTCCGTGAGTGTTAAAGAAAGAATAAGACATATGTGGAAATCCAGGAGTAAGAAAATGATACTTATTGTTGCATTTAAACTTATGAAGATTGTTTCTACACAATGAGAGAATAAGCAACGTTCCGTGAGTGTTAAAGAAAGAATAAGACATATGTGGAAATCCAGGAGGAAGAAAATGATACTTATTGTTGCATTTAAACTTATGAAGATTGTTTCTACACAATGAGAGAATAAGCAACATTCCGTGAGTGTTAAAGAAAGAATAAGACATATGTGGAAATCCAGGAGTAAGAAAATGATACTTATTGTTGCATTTAAACTTATGAAGATTGTTGCTATACAATGAGAGAAAAAGCAACGTACCGTGAGTGTTAAAGAAAGAATAAGGCATATGTGGAAATCCAGGAGTAAGAAAATGATACTTATTGTTGCATTTAAACTTATGAAGATTGTTGCTATACAATGAGAGAAAAAGCAACTTTCCTTGAGTGTTAAAGAAAGAATAAGACATATGTGGAAATCCAGGAGTAAGAAAATGATACTTATTGTTGCATTTAAACTTATGAAGATTGTTGCTATACAATGAGAGAAAAAGCAACGTTCCTTGAGTGTTAAAGAAAGATTAAGACATATGTGGAAATCCAGGAGTAAGAAAATGATACTTATTGTTGCATGTAAACTTATGAAGATTTTTGCTATACAATGAGAGAAAAAGCAAAGTTCCTTGAGTGTTAAAGAAAGAAAAAACATATGTGGAAATCCAGGAGTAAGAGAATGATACTTATTGTTGCATTAAACTTATGAAGAGTGTTGCTATACAATGAGAGAAAAAGCAACGTTCCATGAGTGTTAAAGAATGAATAAGGCATATGTGGAAATCCAGGAGTAAGAAAATGATACTTATTGTTGCATTTAAACTTATGAAGAGTGTTGCTATACAATGAGAGAAAAAGCAACGTTCCGTGAGTGTTAAAGAAAGAATAAGACATATGTGGAAATCCAGGAGTAAGAAAAAGATACTTATTGTTGCATTTAAATTATGAAGATTGTAGCTACTCAATGAGAGAAAAAGCAACGTTCCTTGAGTGTTAAATAAAGAATAAGACATATGTGGAAATCCAGGAGTAAGAGAATGATACTTATTGTTGCATTAAACTTATGAAGAGTGTTGCTATACAATGAGAGAAAAAGCAACGTTCCGTGAGTGTTAAATAAAGAATAAGACATATGTGGAAATCCAGGAGTAAGAAAATGATACTTATTGTTGCATGTAAACTTATGAAGATTTTTGCTATACAATGAGAGAAAAACCAACGTTGCTTGAGTGTTAAAGAAAAATAAGACATATGTGGAAATCCAGGAGTAAATAAATGATACTTATTGTTAGATTTATATTAATGAAGATTGTTGCTATACAATGAGAGAAAAAGCAACGTTCCGAGAGTGTTAAAGAAAGAATAAGTCATATGTGGAAACCCAGGAGGAAGCAAATGATACTTATTGTTGCATTTAAACTTATGAAGGTTGCTGCTATAGAATGAGAGAAAAAGCAAGGTTCCGTGAGTTTTAAAGAAAGAATAAGACATATGTGGAAATCCCGGAGTAGGAAAATGATACTTATTGTTGCATTTAAACTTATGAAGATTGTTTCTACACAATGAGAGAATAAGAACAAATTCCTTGAGTGTTAAAGAAAGAATAAGACGTATGTGGAAATCCAGGAGTAAGAAAATGATACTTATTGTTGCATTTAAACTTATGAAGATTGTAGCTACACAATGAGAGAATAAGCAACATTCCGTGAGTGTTAAAGAAAGAATAAGACATATGTGGAAATCCAGGAGTAAGAAAATGATACTTATTGTTGCATTTAAACTTATGAAGATTGTTTCTACACAATGAGAGAATAAGCAACATTCCGTGTGTGTTAAAGAAAGAATAAGACATATGTGGAAATCCAGGAGTAAGAAAATGATACTTATTGTTGCATTTAAACTTATGAAGATTGTAGCTACACAATGAGACAAAAAGCAACGTTCCGTGAGTGTTAAATAAAGAATAAGACATATGTGGAAATCCAGGAGTAAGAAAATGATACTTATTGTTGCATTTAAACTTATGAAGATTGTAGCTACACAATGAGACAAAAAGCAACGTTCCGTGAGTGTTAAATAAAGAATAAGTCATATGTGGAAATCCAGGAGTAAGAAAATGATACTTATTGTTGCATTTAAACTTATGAATATTGTAGCCACACAATGAGAGAAAAAGCAACGTTCCGTGAGTGTTAAAGAAAGAATAAGACATATGTGGAAATCCAGGAGTAAGAAAATGATACTTATTGTTGCATTTAAACTTATGAAGATTGTTTCTACACAATGAGAGAATAAGCAACATTCCTTGAGTGTTAAAGAAAGAATAAGACATATGTGGAAATCCAGGAGTAAGAAAATGATACTTATTGTTGCATTTAAACTTATGAAGATTGTAGCTACACAATGAGAGAATAAGCAACATTCCGTGAGTGTTAAAGAAAGAATAAAACATATGTGGAGATCCAGGAGTAAGAAAATGATACTTATTGTTGCATTTAAACTTATGAAGATTGTTTCTACACAATGAGAGAATAAGCAACATTCCTTGAGTGTTAAAGAAAGAATAAGACATATGTGGAAATCCAGGAGTAAGAAAATGATACTTATTGTTGCATTTAAACTTATGAAGATTGTAGCTACACAATGAGACAAAAGCAACGTTCCGTGAGTGTTAAATAAAGAATAAGACATATGTGGAAATCCAGGAGTATGAAAATGATACTTATTGTTGCATTTAAACTCATGAAGATTGTAGCCACACAATGAGAGGAAAAGCAACGTTCCGTGAGTGTTAAAGAAAGAATAAGTCATATGTGGAAATCCAGGAGTAAGAAAATGATACTTATTGTTGCATTTAAACTTATGAAGATTGTTTCTACACAATGAGAGAATAAGCAACATTCCTTGAGTGTTAAAGAAAGAATAAGACATATGTGGAAATCCAGGAGTAAGAAAATGATACTTTTTGTTGCATTTAAACTTATGGAGATTGTAGCTACACAATGAGAGAATAAGCAACATTCCGTGAGTGTTAAAGAAAGAATAAGACATATGTGGAAATCCAGGAGTAAGAAAATGATACTTATTGTTGCATTTAAACTTATGAAGATTGTAGCTACACAATGAGACAAAAAGCAACGTTCCGTGAGTTTTAAATAAAGAATAAGACATATGTGGAAATCCAGGAGTAAGAAAATGATACTTATTGTTGCATTTAAACTTATGAATATTGTAGCCACACAATGAGAGAAAAAGCAACGTTCCGTGAGTGTTAAAGAAAGAATAAGACATATGTGGAAATCCAGGAGTAAGAAAATGATACTTATTGTTGCATTTAAACTTATGAAGATTGCTTCTACACAATGAGAGAATAAGCAACATTCCTTGAGTGTTAAAGAAAGAATAAGACATATGTGGAAATCCAGGAGTAAGAAAATGATACTTTTTGTTGCATTTAAACTTATGAAGATTGTAGCTACACAATGAGAGAATAAGCAACATTCCGTGAGTGTTAAAGAAAGAATAAGACATATGTGGAAATCCAGGAGTAAGAAAATGATACTTATTGTTGCATTTAAACTTATGAAGATTGTAGCTACACAATGAGACAAAAAGCAACGTTCCGTGAGTGTTAAATAAAGAATAAGACATATGTGGAAATCCAGGAGTAAGAAAATGATACTTATTGTTGCATTTAAACTTATGAATATTGTAGCCACACAATGAGAGAAAAAGCAACGTTCCGTGAGTGTTAAAGAAAGAATAAGACATATGTGGAAATCCAGGAGTAAGAAAATGATACTTATTGTTGCATTTAGACTTATGAAGATTGTAGCTACACAATGAGAGAATAAGCAACATTCCGTGAGTGTTAAAGAAAGAATAAGACATATGTGGAAATCCAGGAGTAAGAAAATGATACTTATTGTTGCATTTAAACTTATGAAGATTGTAGCTACACAATGAGAGAATAAGCAACATTCCGTGAGTGTTAAAGAAAGAATAAGACATCTGTGGAAATCCAGGAGTAAGAAAATGATACTTATTGCTGCATTTAAACTTATGAAGATTGTTTCTACACGATGAGAGAATAAGCAACATTCCGTGAGTGTTAAAGAAAGAATAAGACATATGTGGAAATCCAGGAGTAAGAAAAAAATACTTATTGTTGCATTTAAACTCATGAAGATTGTAGCTACACAATGAGACAAAAAGCAACGTTCCGTGAGTGTTAAATAAAGAATAAGTCATATGTGGAAATCCAGGAGTAAGAAAATGATACTTATTGTTGCATTTAAACTTATGAATATTGTAGCCACACAATGAGAGAAAAAGCAACGTTCCGTGAGTGTTAAAGAAAGAATAAGACATATGTGGAAATCCAGGAGTAAGAAAATGATACTTATTGTTGCATTTAAACTTATGAAGATTGTTTCTACACAATGAGAGAATAAGCAACATTCCTTGAGTGTTAAAGAAAGAATAAGACATATGTGGAAATCCAGGAGTAAGAAAATGATACTTATTGTTGCATTTAAACTTATGAAGATTGTAGCTACACAATGAGAGAATAAGCAACATTCCGTGAGTGTTAAAGAATAAAACATATGTGGAGATCCAGGAGTAAGAAAATGATACTTATTGTTGCATTTAAACTTATGAAGATTGTTTCTACACAATGAGAGAATAAGCAACATTCCTTGAGTGTTAAAGAAAGAATAAGACATATGTGGAAATCCAGGAGTAAGAAAATGATACTTATTGTTGCATTTAAACTTATGAAGATTGTAGCTACACAATGAGACAAAAGCAACGTTCCGTGAGTGTTAAATAAAGAATAAGACATATGTGGAAATCCAGGAGTATGAAAATGATACTTATTTTTGCATTTAAACTCATGAAGATTGTAGCCACACAATGAGAGGAAAAGCAACGTTCCGTGAGTGTTAAAGAAAGAATAAGTCATATGTGGAAATCCAGGAGTAAGAAAATGATACTTATTGTTGCATTTAAACTTATGAAGATTGTTTCTACACAATGAGAGAATAAGCAACATTCCTTGAGTGTTAAAGAAAGAATAAGACATATGTGGAAATCCAGGAGTAAGAAAATGATACTTTTTGTTGCATTTAAACTTATGAAGATTGTAGCTACACAATGAGAGAATAAGCAACATTCCGTGAGTGTTAAAGAAAGAATAAGACATATGTGGAAATCCAGGAGTAAGAAAATGATACTTATTGTTGCATTTAAACTTATGAAGATTGTAGCTACACAATGAGACAAAAAGCAACGTTCCGTGAGTTTTAAATAAAGAATAAGACATATGTGGAAATCCAGGAGTAAGAAAATGATACTTATTGTTGCATTTAAACTTATGAATATTGTAGCCACACAATGAGAGAAAAAGCAACGTTCCGTGAGTGTTAAAGAAAGAATAAGACATATGTGGAAATCCAGGAGTAAGAAAATGATACTTATTGTTGCATTTAAACTTATGAAGATTGTTTCTACACAATGAGAGAATAAGCAACATTCCTTGAGTGTTAAAGAAAGAATAAGACATATGTGGAAATCCAGGAGTAAGAAAATGATACTTTTTGTTGCATTTAAACTTATGAAGATTGTAGCTACACAATGAGAGAATAAGCAACATTCCGTGAGTGTTAAAGAAAGAATAAGACATATGTGGAAATCCAGGAGTAAGAAAATGATACTTATTGTTGCATTTAAACTTATGAAGATTGTAGCTACACAATGAGACAAAAAGCAACGTTCCGTGAGTGTTAAATAAAGAATAAGACATATGTGGAAATCCAGGAGTAAGAAAATGATACTTATTGTTGCATTTAAACTTATGAATATTGTAGCCACACAATGAGAGAAAAAGCAACGTTCCGTGAATGTTAAAGAAAGAATAAGACATATGTGGAAATCCAGGAGTAAGAAAATGATACTTATTGTTGCATTTAGACTTATGAAGATTGTAGCTACACAATGAAAGAATAAGCAACATTCCGTGAGTGTTAAAGAAAGAATAAGACATATGTGGAAATCCAGGAGTAAGAAAATGATACTTATTGTTGCATTTAAACTTATGAAGATTGTAGCTACACAATGAGAGAATAAGCAACATTCCGTGAGTGTTAAAGAAAGAATAAGACATCTGTGGAAATCCAGGAGTAAGAAAATGATACTTATTGCTGCATTTAAACTTATGAAGATTGTTTCTACACGATGAGAGAATAAGCAACATTCCGTGAGTGTTAAAGAAAGAATAAGACATATGTGGAAATCCAGGAGTAAGAAAAAAATACTTATTGTTGCATTTAAACTTATGAAGATTGTAGCTACACAATGAGACAAAAAGCAACGTTCCGTGAGTGTTAAATAAAGAATAAGACATATGTGGAAATCCAGGAGTAAGAAAATGATACTTATTGTTGCATTTAAACTTATGAAGATTGTAGCCACACAATGAGAGAAAAAGCAACGTTCCGTGAGTGTTAAAGAAAGAATAAGACATATGTGGAAATCCAGGAGTAAGAAAATGATACTTATTGTTGCATTTAACTTATGAAGATTGTAGCTACACAATGAGAGAATAAGCAACATTCCGTGAGTGTTAAAGAAAGAATAAGACATATGTGGAAATCCAGGAGTAAGAAAATGATACTTATTGTTGCATTTAAACTTATGAAGATTGTAGCTACACAATGAGAGAATAAGCAACATTCCGTGAGTGTTAAAGAAAGAAAAAACATATGTGGAAATCCAGGAGTAAGAAAATGATACTTATTGTTGCATTTAAACTTATGAAGATTGTTTCTACACGATGAGAGAATAAGCAAAACATTCCGTGAGTGTTAAAGAAAGAATAAGACATATGTGGAAATCCAGGAGTAAGAAAAAAATACTTATTGTTGCATTTAAACTTATGAAGATTGTAGCTACACAATGAGACAAAAAGCAACGTTCCGTGAGTGTTAAATAAAGAATAAGACATATGTGGAAATCCAGGAGTAAGAAAATGATACTTATTGTTGCATTTAAACTTATGAAGATTGTAGCCACACAATGAGAGAAAAAGCAACGTTCCGTGAGTGTTAAAGAAAGAATAAGACATATGTGGAAATCCAGGAGTAAGAAAATGATACTTATTGTTGCATTTAAACTTATGAAGATTGTAGCTACACAAGGAGAGAAAAAGTAACGTTCCGTGAGTTTTAAAGAAAGAATAAGACATATGTGGAAATCCAGGAGTAAGAAAATGATACTTATTGTTGCATTTAAACTTATGAAGATTGTTGCTATACAATGAGATAAAAAGCAACGTTCCTTGAGTTTTAAAGAAAGAATAATACATTTGTGGAAATCCAGGAGTAAGAAAATGATACTTATTGTTGCATTTAAACTTATGAAGATTGTTGCTATATAATGAGAGAAAAAGCAACGTTCCTTGAGTGTTAAAGAAAGAATAAGACATATGTGGAATCCAGGAGTAAGTACATGATACTTATTTTTAGATTTATATTAATGAAGATTGTTGCTATACAATGTGAGAAAAAGCAACGTTCCGAGAGTGTTAAAGAAAGAATAAGTCATATGTGGAAACCCAGGAGGAAGCAAATGATACTTATTGTTGCATTTAAACTTATGAAGGTTGCTGCTATAGAATGAGAGAAAAAGCAAGGTTCCGTGAGTTTTAAAGAAAGAATAAGACATATGTGGAAATCCAGGAGTAAGAAAATGATACTTATTGTTGCATTTAAACTTATGAAGATTGTAGCTACACAATGAGAGAATAAGCAACATTCCGTGAGTGTTAAAGAAAGAATAAGACATATGTGGAAATCCAGGAGTAAGAAAATGATACTTATTGTTGCATTTCAACTCATGAAGATTGTTGATATTCAATGAGAGAAAAACAAGTTACAGGTTCTGTAAGATACTGATAAGATATGTGAGGAAATTTAGAAGCTTCATAATGATACTTAACGTTACATTTATATTTATCAGGGTCCTGGGTATGACGCTAAACTGCATCCGGCAGCAATGCCTCTGACTGGGAAGCTGAATCCACCTTTTAATTGCTGTTGTTCCCAGGTGCACACTGACCGGGATGGGTAACACATGTTAGGGTCCCAGCTATAGGCAAATAGTTAACCCCCAAACTGGTGTCAAAACACCATGAAAGCAAAATATTAGACTTTTATAGAAATATATACATAAAAATATTCTTTTATATGAAAAATATACATTTTTGAATGAAAAATATTACCAACAATACATTTTTAAAGAAAAAATTGTTGCCATCATACATTTTTGAAGAGAAATATCTTACATAGGTTTTAATGTT